>RCUC01165032.1:0-56102 GCA_003697995.1 Taxidea taxus jeffersonii
AAAAAAAATCACTAAAATTTTTTTTACTACTAATATTTGTGAGCATTTCAACTTTACACATTCAATCCTTCAAGAGAAAAGGGTCCAAAGGGTGGCAAGTCTGCTGTGGGCAGGATGAGTCCCCCATGGAGGTTGCTGGTAGGGGTGGAGGATGCACCCTGCTTTAGAAGAACCTGAGGACAAGGACGTGGAGGGTACTGCAACGTGTCTGGAGGGCAGAGATGTGGGTGTCTTTCCGTCTGACTGCTTTATTTAGTCAGTTAGCGTATAGTTGATTAAACCGGTTTAGAGTGTTTACATCAGGAAGATACCTGGCAATACTTACCAACACTCCCTTTAACTAAAAACAAACAAATAAAACAAGAAACTATCTATGGAAAGACAAAGTAGTAGGAAAATGGAGGTGGGGCACCTGGGTGGCTCAGTCAGTTAAGCATCTGCCTTTGGCTCAGGTCATGATCTCAGGGTCCTGGGATCGAGCCCAGTATCAGGCTCGTTGCTCAGCAGGGAGCCTGCTGCTCTGCCAACTTGTGTACTCTACCTCTGTCAAATAAATAAATAAAATCTTAAAAAAAAAAGAAAAAGAAATGTGGAATCTATCTAATCTATCTCCAAGCCCAGTATTATACTGGATTAAATTTTTTCAGATATTGCATCACCAAACAGGTGCTAAAACTTTTTAGAACTAGAACATTAGTTCCTATTTATCCAACCAAAGTGCAAATACTCCAAGAACAGCCAATATTGACTCTGAAAGACTCAACTAAATAAACTCATTTTCCCAAGTGGAAAATACTTTAACATTTTTTGGGTTAAAGTAGCAAGCTTGTGATGGCACCTGGCGATTGTCCAAATTTCAACTGAATTCTCCTTTAAAATACAGAAAAAAGAAAGTTAATAACCAGGCTAGTTCTTTAAAAAATTCTTTTTACTCCTCAGTTAAAAATTTTTAGGTCTATACGCTTAGACTTCACATTAAAATATGCTTCTGTGTAGGGCAGTGAAATTCTTTGACAATTCTTCCATTGTATTGCTTTGAGGAACAATTACTATTTTTTTTTTTAATATTTTATTTACTTGACAGACAGAGACCACAAGCAGGCAGAGAGGCAGGCAGAGAGGAAGGAAGCAGGCTCCCCACTGAGCAGAGAGCCTGATGCGGGCCTGATCCCAGGACCCCGAGATCATGATCTGAGCCAAAGGCAGAGGCTTACTTTTTTTTTTTAAGATTTTTATTTATTTATTTATTTGTCAGATAGAGAGAGAGCGCAGGAGCTAGCACAGGCAGACAGAGAGGCAGGCAGAGGCAGAGGGAGAAGCAGGCTCCCTGCTGAGCAAGGAGCCCGATGTGGGACTCGATCCCAGGACACCGGGATCATGACCTGAGCCAAAGACAGCCACTTAACCAACTGAGCCACCCAGGCGTCCCAACAATTACTATTTTTAATAAAAGTGTCAGCAGTGATGGAATTTGGCTAATAAAAACCTCATCAGAATGGTAAGGTGGTCCTTTATTGTCAATATATTTTGTAGGTTGGTACTTAGTAGGTAATAATTATGTGTGCTCAATGACAATGTCATCTATTAAGGTTTAATTCAGATAAAGATCTTTGATATAGGAGTGTTAGGTTTAGGGGAAATAAGAACTATCCGTGAGTTTTATCATTACTCTCTTGAAGTCAGTCACTAAAAAAAATAACAAAATATGATTTTCCTGAGTGTAGTACAACTCTAAAGTAATAAAATTTGTAGACACATACCAAGGACTAAAATTTGCTATTTGCTACTCTTAAAATATAAGTGTTGGTTACTTTTTGCACTCAGGTAACTTAACTTGTCCGTCGTGGCCATTTTGTTTGTAGTAAACGTAACATCCACCTATCTACTGTACAGATGGGTTGGACTTGGCATATCTGCCTTTGAAGGCTTCTGTAGGTTTTTCTCCTGTCTTACTGATAATCTGTTACTAAGTTGCTAAAATGCACAGGCTTTCAGAAAACAGAATGTCAAAAGAAAAAGATCATACAGGTAATAATAGAGTGAATGGATTTTAAGTTTCTTCTGGATGATCTTTAAGCTTCCATTTAGAATTTCCAAGAAGAAAGCCATAATCCTGAAAGAACTGAAGTTGGCAGAAATCAAGACACTCCAGCGGTGCGACACACACCTTTATCCTCCAGAGCAGGCCCTGCGTCCATGGGTGGTTTGTGGAAAGGTGTGGATGCGAGCTGTGCAGCAGCCGTGAAGTGTCCCGGGCTCTTTGGACTGGGTGCCAGGGTTCTGTTGCAGCGGACACCCCAGACGGTTGAGTCATCCAAAAACTCTTCGGTGTGAGGTACTTCCTACAACAAAAGAAGAACTGGAAAAAAAGCAACAATCTCCCTGTTTTGTCATTTAGCTCATTGATACTGCTTAAGATGAAAAAAAAAAAAAGAGGAATTAAAGAGGAAATAGATGTCACCTCTGGCTAACACAAAGTCAAGGACATCAGGGTTCTGTTGTTCTCCCCAGAACTGGGACACTTCATCTTTAACACAACCCAGTGCAGTCACACTGTATCCAAGGGTCGCATTTTATTTTTCAATTTTTACTCTTTTTAATTTGAAAAGTCTAGATTTACAAAGGAGTTATGAAGACCGTGCAGAGTACCCATGCACACTTTGTCAAACTCCCTCTGATGGTAACACCTTACGGAATCCTGGTGCATTTGTAACTACTAAACAATCCTACCAACTCTGGACGCTGCTTGGATTTCATCCTTTTCCCACTCAGGTCCCTCCCCTGTTTTCAGGCTCCAGTCCCAGATGCCACATTGGTTTAGTTGTCACGTCTCGTTGGAGCTCCTTGGACCTGTGCCAGCTGATTGGTCTGTCCCAGTCTTTCTCACACAGACATTTTTGAATACTGGTCAGGAGCTGTGTGGAAAGTCTCTCCCATTTAGGTTTAAATTTTGGCCTTTTCTGTTTAGGCTGGGGTTATAGATTTTGGAGAAGAATATCAGGGGTATAGCTCCCTTTATTAGATCACATTAGGGGAGAAATGATATGAACACAACTTATTACTGATGAGGTTAACCAAGTACCTGGTGAAGGTGGTATCTGCCAGGTTTCTCCTCTGGAAGGAACTATTTTTCTCATTCCCAACCCTTATTTGTCAGAAGTATGGGATAATACAGCCTATACTCGAAAGGAGGTAAACTGAGATCCATCTCCTGAGAGAGGGCTATCAAAGAATTTGTGGACAGATGTTAAAACAACTACAGTAATAATTTGGGTGAGATACTACAAGGTCATACAAATGCTCTCTTTCTTCTTAAAGTTTCACTTACTAATTTTAGTATTTCCTGTGGAGTTTGCCTAGAATAATGATTACTGTGGTGTTCTAATGGCAATTTTCTATTATCACTCATTCCTTCTGTGGAGAGAAAGCACACCACACAGTAACACTCAGGGCTAGAGGGGAAGCAGCCCACGGGCTGGATACAATGGCTGCCATGACAGAAGAATGCTGTGGGCCAGCCATCTGCCGACACTCGTCTGCTGAGTTATGCTGATGATGGACCAGTCCAGTGTAATTCAGACTTGGTGGGTTTTCTAATATTCCATTGTAGGCCTTGCTTCTTGAGTCGAGGAACATATATCCCCCACTCGTTCCTCCTGCCACAAAGAAAGGTTCTTTGAAGGCCAGGATCCTATCACTTTTCAGTTTCTACATCTATCACAGTGTGTGATACATAATAGATACTCGAATAGTTATAGAATAATGTTCCCCCAAACCCACTCTTCACATAACATTGCATTTTTCAGCATAATTTTACATATACTATCTCATTTGATTGGCATATCACTTGGTTAAATGAAGGTGAGAGAGTTGTAAGACCCATTTCATGGATGAAGCAATGATTTACCTACATTGGGTTTTGAAGGAAATCTGCTTACAGAGCGTTCTCCAAATGTCCTAGCTCCTGCAGGTTTATTTTTAGGCTGCGGTAATCTAAGGAAAGATTTATAAAATTATAAATTATAAAATATGCTAAAGGAAATACTATCATTTAAGTGAGGCTGTTAAGAAACATTCTCCACTTATCCTATTTAATTAGTTCATATTTATATACACATTCCTTACTTTTACAGTAGTTGTAAGAAAACTGAGTACAAACGGAATTAACTTGACTATGTATATAAAACAGATTTACAGCAACTTAATGGAGGGTGGAAAAATACAAAATCTCTACTACACTGAGTTATAAATTTTAGGAATAAGAAAAGAGGTAGGGCCATGGCCAATAGCATATCATGGATGTCATACATTTTATTTCTGATCTCTAGGACTAGGTGTAGCTACGGAATTTCCCTCTGAGAGCTGGTCAGACTGTTTCCTTTCTGCTTCAATATGAATCTCTTCTATGCCATGATTCTCTTAATTCGTGCTGACATCTTTCTTTCCATGGTTTAAACTGCAAGCTGAAAATTCCTAGGGCTACCTATATTACTCCCACATCTGTCTCCCTAAGGTAATGTCTTTCAGCTTAAAACATCTCTCTGCAGCATGACCCAATATGAGTCACTTCATTTTGCTGTATCAATCCCGCAAATATAAACAGCAGGTACGGACACCTGTACCTGTAAATTCATTCCCTAATACGATTTCAAATCCATGGAATCCCTCAGTTCTCTCATCCTTTGTAACCACACTGTTTTCCTGGCAACACAAGGGTTTTGCTATGTGGGAGGTCTGCTTTCCTGTACTTTCTGTGTGATAATGTAGATCTGGAGGAGGACTTGAGCAACAGCCTTCCCATCACGTGGTTAAAAGGCTTGCCAACAGCAGAGCTGGCCCTGGGACCCAGACCATTCAGTCAGCAGGCCACATTTTCTCACTGCTTTGAGTCCCAGAGGAAGCTCTGCAGCATTGCCTGCCAACCCACCATATCTCTTCTAACACTGGAGGAAACTCTGGCTTGTCGTTTCTTCAGGTAGACATGGGTAGAGCCATAACCCAATGATTCTTTACCCATAATTTTCTTTGTTTCCATCTTCGAACACAGGAAAAGCAGATGTCAAAGAAGAGATGATCTTATTGACTCCCCAAGCCCCAGAAGACCTTGCATTTTCTGCATTGGAGTGAAAAGTAGAATTTTATTATTGTATTAGGGAAAAAAACCACTATAGTTGATGCTAAGCTTCCCCTACAAATAAGAAAATGAAATAAGAGCTTACAGAAAAGAACTGATACATTTTTCAAGTACTAGGTAATAAGTCCCTTTGTGGTGAGTTGAAGTGACCTAACCACGGTCACAGGGTTTAACCCTCAAGCTTCTAGGTCTTGAGTTCCTGCCACACACGAAGCCCAGTGTTCATCATTCTCCTAAAACACTGCTCTTGTCACCTGACTCACTGAAAAAAATCTCATTTGGCCTTATTTCCCATTTCCTGTAAGAAAAAATTAACCTGTTAACTTTATATTCCAAGGCCTCCCGAGTCTAATGATCCTATTTATCTTTATCATGATCTCTCTGGCTTCCAGCATAAAACTGGGGACTCTAAACAAATGTGGGTTCCACCCATGCCATTCCTCTACTGAGCAAAGTGCAAATCATGCCTCAAGTGTTCAGGTTTTCCTGGCCATCCCTTATGCACCAGGATTTTGTCCTTCTGTAGCACTTATCCTTCCTTCCTTCCTTCCTTCCTTCCTTTCTTTCTTTCTTTCTTAAGATTTTATTTATTTGACAGAGAGAGAGACAACAAGAGAGGGTACACAGGCCGGGGGAGTGGAAGAGGGGGAGGCAGGCTTCCAGCTGAGCAGGGAGCCCCATGTGGGCCTGGACCCCAGGACCCTGGGATTATGACCTGAGCCAAAGGGGGATGCTTAATGGCTGAGCCATCCAGGCACCCCTTAGCACTTATTTTTAAGAAACAAATCTATGACATACTGAGTACCTTTTCAAACACGGTCGTATTTTTTTTTTCACTACCCTTCTGTGACAAGCTAACCAAAGGAAGGACAACTTCTCGTATAATCTTTGATATTTCCTGTGGCAACCACCCGCAATGCCTGCACTTAGTAGCATTTAAATAAATTATTACTTTGAAACTGGGCCTCAAATGCATCTTCATTTTGGTCTAGAGATGGCCATTCATCTTTGTCATCAGAAATATCAGGAAGTGTAGGAGCCTGAAACATATTCATGATGAAACCTTAGAAGAATAAAAAGAGTCACTGTAAACATGATTGCAAAAGTGCTTTCATTAATTTGTTGCCAGATGCTACACATTCAAACCAAAGGCTTTACCTAATGCTTCCTTTGTGTGCACGGTGGGTGACGGCTGTACCCTGGATGGGGTCGCCTGAACCATTCCCAGCGACGTGTTTGGAGTTGTGTGAAAAGAACCTGTGTTAACAACCTTATGTGTTTCAGATCCTATGAAAAAAAAAAAACAATTACTAGTAGAGGAATCAGAAATTTAAAAGGCACACAAATTAAGAGATTTAATTACAATGAAACGTTTTATTATTACTGATAATTATCTCTAAGGACTTCTGTTATTACTGTGGTTATCTCGCTTTCATTTTTATTTTTATAACAGCCCCACAAGGTAGGTAAGGTAGAATCCTCTTACGGAAAAGGAAATCAAAGTTCAAAGAGATTAAGTGGCTTGGTCTAAGATCATTATCAAATTAGCGGGTTGTCATAAATAGCACCCTTCACTCCACTATATCCCCAGAAATACATGTTAATAATAGTCACACCATGAATCTTAAGACTGGCTTTCCATGTTACTCAGCTGGAGTCCAGAAAAAGGCAAACAAGGCCCCACAAAACCTGTTCACTCAGACCTCATCTTCCTCCTCCTCCGATTCACTCCAGCTGTCTGGGCCTCTTCGTTGTGCTTAGATGCCTTAGGAGTGAGTCCCACCTCGGGACTCTGTACTCATTCTTCCCTTCACCTGAAACACGTGGGCCAAGCTAACTGCATGGGCGGCTCCCACCTTCGAGACTATCCAAAATATCACCTTCCTTGGGAGCAGCTTTCCTGGTCACCTCTGAAACTTCAATCCCCTTCCCCCTGACACTTTCTTTCCCCCTCTGCTTGGGTGGGGGTTTTGTGCTTTCTGCTCCTGACTGCATTCCTCACTGCCTAGAACAGTGCCTGGTGTCCAGCAAGCGCATGGGAAGTGTTGGTCAAATGCAGGGGCGGCCAGCTATTCCAAGCAACTTGGCTGCTCACTGAACAGTCATTGAAGAGGAAGCCAAAGTCACATGGGGGGAGTGAGGGCACAATCCATGTATTTTATTTTGTTCATAGAACTTACCTTTAATGCAAATGCCTCTAACTAAGTAGTACCTAAGAGAAGTAGAAGACTCCTAATTAAACTTGTAATCTCCTTTCCTACTTACTTCATAATACGTTAAAGATGACTCTTGTTTTGGTAAAGCTGCTGAGAAATTTAATAAAAAACGTTTCACAAATCAAGTTTCCAAAGGATTCTAGTTACTAAGATGTGACTAGGAAGTGGATTTCTACCTTTATTTGAGACAGTCTGGGGCTCATCTAACCCCTAAATTCTAAGAATAGGAAAGCGAACACCCAAGTTCACCCAAGTCTTCATGAGCCACAGACACCAAACAGATCTCTCAGTGACCTGCAGGAGTCTGGGCAAACAGGTGAGAAACAAATTTATTATAATTAAACATTACCTTCTTTTATCTCGGCTTCACTCTGCGGCTTGAATTCATGAGTACTTTTAGTCACACATCTGAAAGAGAACTCTCTTTAGACACACTAACTCTCCAAAAAGAAGAGTAAAACAGTCAGCAATTACAAGCCTATTCTTAAAACACAGATGGAAGTGTTTAGGTCTATAGTGTAAGCAAATAAAATGTTTTATTATTTTCTTTCATTCATAGCCGTAGTAGCCAGGTACTACGTTTGCTAGATGCAGCGGGCCTGTATTTTAACATCATGATGATCATTCCTGTATGTGGTAGGGCAGGATAATGGCCTCTGATTCAGATGATTCCCATTTATTACATAGGCTCAAGGACTCACACCCAAGTTCCAGCCTGGGTGCCCAAAGCAGCTAGCCAGAGTCATGTTATGGGAAGCACTGGGGGGTTTTATTGTTTTATTTTTTTTTAAGATTTAATTTATTTGACAGAGAGATCACAGGTAGGCAGAGAGAGAGAGATGGGGAAGCAGGCTCCCTACCTAGCAGAGAGCCCAATGCGGGGCTCGATCCCAGGACCTGAACCGAAGGCAGAGGCTTTAGCCCACTGAGCCACCCAGGCGCCCCCACTGGGGTGTTTTAAATGCATGGGCCACCTCTGGTTTGACAAGCCAGGAGCCACAGAGCATGGTTCTTCAGATTTTTAAGGGTTATCAAGAAACTTTAAAAATGGCATATAAGACATTTATATCAGTTTTGTTGTTGTTGTTGTTTTTTAAGTCCAGGAATGATAGTGGACCTCTTCTGTCAATTTAACATTGTTAGCATTCCCTCAGCAGGGACCATGATAGGAGGTAAGGTAAAAAGTACAACACACTTAATTTTACAAATCCCCACCCAGCTGTCTTAAAAACATGAGTTTTTCTTTGAGGTTCCAGAGAAAGTCACCTTTTCTCTGCCATGGTAATCTAGTCAGAGTACCAAGGGGGTCCATTTGGTCCCTTGACTGAGCCAGGGTCAGGGTCCATCCGAGATGCTTCGGACTGAGATCTGAACATTCACTGGGTTAAAGAGTTTCACAGTTTTATGGGGATATCTGTGTCTGGCTCCTCTACCCTCATGACTCCCATCTCTGGGAGTGTTTGAACACTCAACATCTCTTTGGGCCTGTCACTGCGCTCTTGTTTTTATTATTTTATAATTGCATTAGCAATGAAGAACTAATGAAGTCATAGCCCCCAATGACACAAGAGTTCTTTTTTTTACATACACACAGGATGACACAGGACATGGGTCTGAGTTATTATCCTAATGTGAGTGAAAAAGCATTTTCAATCTTATTTCCAAGAGAAATCATTGCTGTAAATTAATCTTGGATTCTGAGAAGAACCAGTACTCATGAGCCATAATCTATGCTAAGGAGTTTAGCCCAAGGGGAGGGTGCAAGTTACACCAGAGCTCTCATTTTTTCTATTGGAACAATAAAATTGCTCTATGTAAAGGGAGCGTGCCAAAGTCACCGAAGATAAAAATTTAAACAAAGCAAGTTATTGTGACATTAATTTGAATTTCTGAAATCTAGGAAAATCCCACAAACTTGGGGGACAAAAACTCCACAGCAGCATACAGATATGACTTTGGCATATTGTGGAATGGATATTGATCCCAAATTTTTGCTGGTGAAGACAGAAGGATTATGAGAACACATGTCAAGAAAGTATCTGGAGGGTAACCATCACCCCATATATTTAGTCAAAGCCCGCAAGAAAGGCTGAAATTTTGGTTCAATAGGTGTATATTTTCCAGTTACAAAAAGAAAAATAGAGTACTAAGTAAAGATTTGGGGCTATTTTGGTAACTTGGTTTTTCAACAACATGCCCATCTAAAAATTATTTTAAAAAGAGGAGTCATTCATCTTTTACACACTGTTCTTGACACTGCAGAATCTGTAAAAAGCTGATGAGTGCCCCTTCATGTCACTATCGTCTCTAGTACTACCTATGCCTTACCTGTCATTTTTTCTGGTCACTGCAAACATGGAGTCTGTCCCTGGCTGGGCTGCCAAAGGACCAGGAGATACACTCTGACTGATGGCCGGGGACACCAAAGTGGCAGTGACAGCATTTGCCATAGGAGGAACAACAGGAGTTATCTCTCTGAGTTTCTCTCCCATGTTCTTTGAGGTCTGATGATTGATGGCTGGAAGAGACGGGGCTCTCAGGTCCTGCTGGGAGCTTACACTTGGTCCCGTACATGCTGGAGTAATCTTTCATGTTAAGCAAACAAACAGAAAGACCACAAACAAACAACAAACAAACAAACAAAAAACCAATTAAGAATATTACTAACTAGGCACCACAGCTTTTCAAAGAATGGCACCTGTCTTCTTTAGTAGCTTCCCTTCCCCCTGAGGCATCCCTATTCCCCATCTGGTATTCTGAAATAAACCACCACCACCAACAAAGACCACTTTATGGGATGGATGCTTTTGTAGATTTTTAACCATAGAGAGAACTGGCAGCTCATACTTCTAACCACTGAAATAACCAACCCCTACAGTTTTATCAGTATTTAAGAACTATCTTATTTCTCTTAATTTTGAGAGAGGACCGACAAATCAAGGTCATCAAATGCTCAAAATGGTATTCCTTCCATTAAAATACACCTGGTAGCCATTTTTTCTCGACTGAATAGGAAATTTGAATATAAGTTGCAATAAAAGCTGCCATAAAAGCACAGCTCACAATGGGAAGGTTAACAAGCTCTTCTAAAACTTACTCACATGTACTCAGACTGTAACTGTACACTCTTATGTTAAAAAGTTAAAGGATATAAGAGTTAATTCTTCAGCATAAAATAGTATTCTCACAAATTGTTAAGAAGAGCACCAAATATCTAAGGCAAGAATAATTCTTTCACAAACAAACGGACAAAATATAAAAGTTCATCTGCACTAGTCATCAAAAATAGTAATTAGAAATGACCTATACCATTTTCTTTCTACCAAATTAAAAGATTAAAAAGAATCATAATCAATTCTGAAGAAATATTTTGAAAAAGAACAATCAAACTTCCTATACCAGATATCAAAACTTAGGACAAAGGTATGGTATATATACAATATGGAATGATCAAGAAGAAATTGATCTTGTATATTATATTAGGATGTAACAAAGAAATTTTTCATCAATGAGGAAAGGCTGAGTTGCTCAATAAATGATTTAGGGGCAACTGGAAGCACATTTGGGAAATACATCCTTATGCTATCACAACACAAAAATAAGTCCCATACAGGGAGGCTTTTGGTTACAGACAATGGCTTAAACATGTGCTTTATCATCTACTGCCTCCAAAACCTTGCCAAAAAGACAGGAAAGAAATTCTGACACCTGAAACAGCAGTGGAGAAAACTGATCTGTGGAAAAGTTCAGACATTTAGATACAACTCAGAATGAAAGTGAAAGTGGAGCCACAAGCAGGAACACCAAAAAAATTCTGGGGGAACAGGATTTCTCCCTCTAGAACATTGTGCCCAGCCAATTTATCACCCACGTGTGAGGGTAGAAGAAAGATGCTTTTAGACATGCAAGAGATGTCAAAAAATTAATCTTTCATATGTGGCTTTAAAAAAAAAAAAGCTCTTTGCGGGTTACTTGGGTCACTCAGTTGGTGAAGCATCTGCCTTTGGCTCGGGTCATGATCTCAGGGTCCTGGGACTGAGTCCCACATCAGGCTCCTTGCTCAGCAGGGAGCCTGCTTCTCCCTCCCCCTCTGTCCTCCTTCCTGCTTGTGCTCTCTGTCTCAAATAAATAAATAAATAAATGAATAAAATCTTAAAAAAAAAAAAAAGAAAAATATGTAACAATCCAGTAGAAAAATGAACAAAGTCCATCCAAGTCAATTAAAAAAAAAAAGACAAACAGCCACTAAATGTATTGTTAGAAATCCACATTCACCTGTGATTAAAAAAACACATCAGATGGTTGAAAATATTTAGGATAGCTAATGTTAGCCAAGTGTATACAAGAAACACATACTTTTTATTCATTATTATGAGTATAAAATAGTAAATTTTTGGAGGGCAGATGGGCAGTATTTTAAGTGCACAAATTTCAGCAGCAATTCTACTTTTCTGTATCTTTCCTAGAGAAATAATGTCATATGTACAAGAATGCTGACTGCAGCATGGTTTGTAACAGTTTCCACATGATACAGGCCCTTCCTAAAAGGTATGACAGAAGACTGTGTTGTTATTAAAATGAGTTAGACCTATATGTAATAACTAGGAGAAATCTGCAAGATGGGTTAGGCAGCAAAAGCAGAGAATAAGTCTTATTTACATAGAAACTTCAATTGTATACATATTTATGGGTTCATGCACAGTAAATTCTGGAAAAACACAAAATACAACAGTTAGCAGTAAAAGAGGGCATTCATTTATATACACATAACATATATATATAACTATATACATACATGCATATATACAGACGTCTTTCCGTTGCTTTTATAAAATCAAATGTTCATGAATTTTTATGATTTTTTTTAAAGATTTTTATTTATTTGATAGACAGAGATCACAAGTAGGCAGAGAGGCAGAGAGAGAGAGGAGGAAACAGGCTGTCCACAGAGCAGAGAGCCCGATGCAGGGCTCGATCCCACGACCCTGGGATCATGACCCGAGCTGAAGGCAGCGGTTTTAACCCACTGAGCCACCCAGGCGCCCCAATTTTTGATTTTCAAAAAATTTAAGAAATTAAGGTATTACTAGATAGTTACATGTACAAGAATGAAACTGGACCACTTTCTATCACCATACACAAAAACAGACTCAAAATGGATTAAAGACATAAATGTGGGCTTAAAACCATAAAAGTCCTAGAATGGAATACAGGTAGTAATTTCTCTGACATTGGTCTTGGGAACATTTTTCTAGATATGTCTCCTGAGGCAAGGGAAACAAAAGCAAAAATAAACTGTTGGGACTATATCAAAATAAAAAGTTTTACACAGCAAAGGAAACTATTACAAAACAAAAAGGCAACCTACTGGGAGAAGGTATTTGCAAATGATATATCCAATAAGGGGTTAATATCCAAAATAAATAAAGAACTTATATAACTCAACACCAGAAACACCAAACAATTGGATTAAAAAATGGATATAATCAGCATAGTCATTTTTCAGAGAAAACATACAGATGGCCAACAGACACATGAGAAGATGCTCAACATCACTCATCATCAGGGACATGCAAATCAAAACTATAATCAAATATCACTTCATACCTGTCAGAATGGCTAGTATCAAAAAGAGAGAAGATTGCAAGTATTGGCAAGGATGTGGAGAAAAGGAAACCCTCATGCACTGTTGGTGGGAATGCAAATTGCTCTAGCCACCAGGGGAAACAGTATGGAGGTTCCTCAAAAGATTAAAAATAGAAATACCATATGGTCCAGTAATCCCACTATTGGGTATTTATCTAAAGAAAACAAAAACACTAATTCAATACAAACACACAGACTGGAATGTTATGCAAGCATAAAAAAGAATCAGATCATGCCATTTGCAACAACATAGATGGACAAAGAGGGTACTGTGCTAAGTAAAATAAGTCAGATTGAGACAGACAAATACCATATAATTTCACTCATATGTGGAATTTAAAAACCAAAACAAATGGATAAACAAACAAAAAGCAGAATCAGACCTATGAATACAGAGAACAAACTTATGGTTGCTATGGTGACAGACAGTAGCTATGCTTGTGGTGAACATAGCATAACATGCAGAGAAATTGAATCATTATGTTGCACACCTGAAACTAATGTAATGTGTGTCAACTATATTCAAATTAAAAAAAAAATGAAAGAGGAAGAAGAAGGATATATGCCTAGCATACATCAGGAAGCGAGACAAATGCAGCATGTCGTTCTAAGAACAAAGGAGTAAGAAAACTTTTGGGGTGATGTATATGTTGACTATCTAGATTGGGAAGATAGTTTTACGAGTGTATGTGCATGTCAGACCTTAGCAAATTTTATATTTTAGATATGTGTAATTTACTGTATTTCACTTATACTTCTATAAAGCTCCTAAATAAAAAGAAAAAAATCTAAAAAAAAAGAAGAAATTAAGGTGCTTATATCTTCAATGTATTCTATATCACAGTTAGACATATGTTATGTGAAAATTTAAGCAACGATTATGTAGCTTAAATTTATTCTCAATCTACCTCATTCATTAAGTAATTTTAAGAAAATACATGAGCCTAACAATTTCCTCACCTCTCTCCCTCTTCCAACATGAAACAATGGCAAACAAAATATATCTAGATGATGAATTAATAATTATATTCAAATTCTCATTATATAATAGTTACTGTGCAAAAAATTTTTCAAAGACCACATATATGAATACATAAAAAATAGGCACATATACACACATATAAAAACATACACAATCTGTAATTCCTTTTTCTCATTTTACATTTTGAATACCTTTCTGTGTCCAATTGTAAAAATTTGGAATGCTAGTAGCTACATTAACATCAGAATTAAGTATAAAAACATGGTCGAGGAAGGAGCAAGTTATCAACAGAAATCAGTGTCAGTGGGCATGGGAAGCACTCAAGAGAAAAGCACACACATACCTCAGACCTTTCCTGGAAAACAGGCAAGTTCTCCTGGGATGTCTCCACCACCTGATGCAACTTTTTATGGAGTTCATCCATCTTCTGTTTTAATAGTTGTTCTTCGAAAGCATTTGCTTCTTTTCTTTTCATATAATGTCTATCTTCATTTACTTTAGGAAAGAGAACATGGTTGCCATGCAAAGTTTAAATTCAGGTCATCAGAGGAATACACAAAATAAGCGAAAGTTTATTTTTCAGATGGCAATTTTTTTACTAGTCTTTTCCATGTGTTTTAGCTTATTAGAACTGAAAGACGTATTACGTCTTAAATGTAATTTTTACCTGCCTTCAGTATGATTACTTATAGGTTCAGGACAGGTAGGTCATAAAAATCTATATATTGATCAATAAAAATATTTGGCAATTGCATAGTATGATATTAATCACTTCTTCTAAAACAGTCGTGATCCTGCAAATTGTTTGAAAATAGAACACTTTTTATGAGATCTAAATCTGTACATGCTTTCTAAGAAGAAATAGGAGTCTAATACCCTGTGTGGCAGTTAGTCCCACCTGCAGTGACTGCTTAACGTGACCACATCACATGCAGATCAAATCCTCTGGCTTAGATCTTACGTCACAGTGTAGGAAAGAAAAATGTGTCTGTGTGTGACACACACCAGCCCTCCTTGAGTGTTAACTGCCTGCTCTCTCAGTTGTTGAACAAATGAGAAATGTTAAACCAAAAAAGGCCAACAGAGCAGCTATTGTCCACATGGGTTAGATGGTGTAAATGCTCCGATCGATCAAAGGATCACTTCCTTCTCTCACGTCCACATTGTTACCGCGGAGACACGCACAGATGTCAGTGGTAATATTCATGGTTTTCCCATGAGGAGCAAAATGTGACCTCTTAGTGGTAAATGACAGGGCACTCTGATCAGAGGACCCCATAGCAATGGCTCCTTTCTCAACTCCAGCTCCTGACTTAACCCTTTCACAGCACAAATGACTGACCTACAGGATTAAAAGTACTATGTACAGAAGTTCAAACCCATACAGGTAATATTTAAAAGCTTAAACCAGGGACGCCTGGGTGGCTCAGCCGGTTAAGCCGCTGCCGTCAGCTCAGGTCATGATCCGGAGGTCCTGGGATCGAGTCCTGCATCAGTCTCCTTGTCCAGCAGGGAGGCTGCTTCTCTTTCTGCCTCTGCCTGCCACTCTGCCTGCTTGTGCTCTCTCTCTGACAAATAAATAATAAAATCTTAAAAAAAAAAAAAAGCTAAAAAAAAAAAGCTTAAACCATCACTAAAAGCAAAGGCAACATTGGTCTATCTACTTTATCTACGTCAGTGCTGTTTCAACTCTGAGCCTCGCTGTCAAGACATCAGTTGAGTCCCTGGACACACGTGGCTGCCACACTTGTATTTAACAAAGATTTCTAGAGATGTTTTTACAGATTCTTTCAGCTTAGTCAATCACCTGTTTAAAGGTAGTTTACTCAAAGGTTATTATTTTCAGTGACATAAGAGTATCTCAAATAGTAAGAGTGCAAGTACCCCACTGTTCATGCTTTCTCCGTTGATTGTATTTCTGGGCTCTTAGCTCTTCAAAGGAGAATTCTGATTCTCCACGAATAAGCTTCTCCTTGCAATACATGACAACCTGCTGAATGTCAGCTCTGGCTGCTGAAGATACTTGTGTAGAATATTCTGATTTAGAAATCACAATCACCCTTTGTTCCCTATAAGGGGGAAAAATGTATTATTTACCGCAGTGTACAGAAACAGCTCTTGAAGGAAACTGAGTAAGAGATTACTACACAGATTATACTTGCTTTTTCGACTCTTTATCACAAGCTGAAGATACTACCCCAGAAACTTCTGAACCCTAAAAAGACAGAAAAGGAATGTAAGTATTCACTTAACTGGGAAGAAACTGTTACTCAAAGTATTCCACAAAACAATATGAAAGCACTGGAGGTGCTTCTTCATCAACCAGATTTATTTATTTTTTATTTTTAAAAGATTTTATTTATCTCTTCATTCGAGGGAGAGAAAGAGCGCGAGCAAGGGAGCACAGCAGGAGGGGCAAAGGGAGAGGATCCCAAGTAGACTCTGCTGAGCCCAGAGCCTGACATCTCATGATCCTGAGATCAAGACTTGAACTAGAACCAGGAGACGGGCACTCAACTGACTGAGCCACTCAGGCTCAGTCATCAACTAGATTTATATATGTTCTCTAAAATTATGATTAATTTAATTATAATCAATTATATAATTAATTACTGATTATTAATCTTATGACTTTTGTAACTAAAAAGTCGATTAAAAGTGATTTAAGGGGGCACCTGCGTGGCTCAGTGGGTTAAGCCTCTGCTTTTGGCTTGGGTCATGATCCCAGGGTCCTGGGATAGAGTCCTGCATGGGCTCTCTGCTCAGTGGGGAGCCAGCTTCCCTTCCTCTCTCTCTGCCTGCCTCTCTGCCTACTTGTGATCTCTGTCTGTCAAATAAATTTAAAAAATAATAATAAAAATTTTTTTAAAAATAAAAAATCTATTAAAAAAAAGAGTGATTTAAGAAAATTTCTCCTTGGGGGGGTGGATACAGGGGTGGCTCAGTCAGTTAGGCATCTGACTCTTGATTTTGGCTCAGGTCATGATCTCAAGGTTGAGATAGAGCTCTATGTCAGGCTCCACACTGGGAGTGGAGCCTCCTTAAGATTCTTTCTCCCTCTCCCTCTGCCCCTGGCCCCCAGCATCTCTGGAAAATTTCTACTTGGTAGTAGAGAAAGGCACTATTTCCCTCCAAGTGATAGACTAGGAGCTGGGCCAGAGTACCTATGTGTTATGGGATTAACATTTTAAAATTCTACATTAATAAAAGAAACATAAAAATTTCTTCTGGTCCTATTCTATCCTCAGGAGTTCCCAATGCTGGCACTCACTCACTAAACAGACATTTATTAAATATCTAGTAGATGTCGTACCCTGAGGTAGGTCCTGGAAATGTGACCATAAATAAGACCATTTCTGCTATCTAAAAATTTACATAGTTGGGGCAATAGGAAGCAATGAGACTAGCAAACATGTAGAAGGTAAAATGAGATAGTCTGAGTATCTATCAGAGTGAGAAATGAATATTCCATGTCTAGGAATGTGTGAGATTAATAAAACTTGCACATATGCACGAAGAAAAGAAGCACTCCCATTGGATTTAGCTGGAAGGAGGTCCTAAGCAAAGTGAAAGAGCAATTGTATCAGGAAGAGGACAGATGCTGGAAAACAAGGCCAAGGGAAGCAAAGAATTGAGCAGCAGAGATCTCAACAGGGCAAAGTCTCAAGGAGGATGAAGGGCAAGCACAAGTGGAAGACCATTTTTCCCAACTTGATGGCAGGGTGGGTGCAACTATATTTATTGATTAGTGGCAGAAAATTGACAGACATCATCTAATGGCTTTTGTTGTCTCATGAAAATACTATTTTTGCCAGCTCCTGAAGGAGAGGTTAAAGACCACTGGGTCCCAAGTTTGAGGGAAGTGAAGAGGAGTTTAAAATCACTTTCATGGGGCAGTAGAGAGTGAAAGAGGATACAGAGGAAATATGTACAACATAAAGAATGAACCAGGAAACTGGAAACATAATTTCTGGGGAGGAGGAAAGCCCTGGTTGAGGTGAATAGACACCATCATTCCAACCTCCTGAGGGTTTAAGCAGGGCTCGGGAACCTCCAGATGGGTATTACCCAATGTAGGAGGGATGCCTGACCTGTATGAGGGAGGCTGGTGGAAAAAGGAGGAGAGCAGCTGCTGGGGAGGAAGTGAAGATAGGTTATATAGGGGGGCCCCTAAGTCAGATAAACATGGGAAGTGAAGGCCAGACAGTAAGTTATTTAAATTTGATATTGGAGGTGAGCAGTGGTAGATGAAAACAGGTAGGTGACAGAGAGGTTAGTCGTCAGACAAGGTCAAACAAATGAGAAAGGCGGCTGGATGGCTGTTCAAAGCCACTACCAGTTCCCACACAACCCAAGAGTATTATTATTACCTGATTCTTAGACATGCAGGCTGAGTTATTTCCTGGATTTGATTTTGAAGTCATCATTTGGTTTAAAATCTGAGCATTATGGAGAGGTTCTGAGGTTCTAGCTATGGGAGGAAAAGAAGATGAAATAAAGAGAAACAAGGGTAAAACCATATTAAGTAAAATTATTACAAATTCATCCCCCTGGTCTTTTAATAAGAAGCATAAGAAATAAATCAACTCATTGACCACTGTCTCAGAAAATGTAACTAAAACTCTTTTTAGATAAGAGAATATTATAGAGATAATTTAAACAAAAGGATAGGATAGTTGATGCTTATTGCTGAAATGTAATTTTTATCTCTAAAGAATGATGGCAACATTTCTTCAAAAGTTGCATTAAACACATTTGACTCAATTCAGAATAGATGGACTCTAGAATAAGTCTTGTTCCTATTTTGGGCAATTTTAATTTTTTTAAGTCCTAAAACTATAATGAAATCAAGTTTTCTTGGGGGTTTACTCTTTTAATTTGTTTTAACATAGCTCTACTCTCCAGGGCTTTTTGCAAGGCATTTTTACCAGGCTGCCTTCCCCATTACCTAAGATAATACAATTAATAAATACTGGATGAATTTTATTTTTTAGGTGGGGAAAAAAGGCAGTGCAAATCAGAGACTACATTATTAATAACTCAGACATTTTATTTTATTTTATTTTTTAAAGATTTTATTTATTTATTTGACAGACAGAGATCATAAGTAGGCAGAGAGGCAGGCAGAGAGAGAGAGAGGAGGAAGCAGGCTCCCTGTTGAGCACAGAGCCCGATGTGGGGCTCAATCTCAGTACTCTGGGATCATGACCTGAGCCGAAGGCAGAGGCTTTAACCCACCGAGCCGCCCAGGTGCCCCAATAACTCAGACATTTTAGAAAGCATTATTTTACCTTGAGTTGGCAAATGCATTTCAGTGAGGCGTGCTTGGAATAACCTGAATGACAGGAGTGAAAGCATGAAAGCATCAATATAGATTACAAACTTAGTTTAATACATATTTGTATTAAAGCAAAAACTAGATCTAGCTATTTGGATCGATCTCAACCTATCAAGACAGCTTATCACAAGCTAGTGAAGACTGAGATCAAGAGAGAATATCAAGCTGAATTTTAGAATTGCTTCAAAATTAAAAAAAAAAAAATCTGGGATTTTCTTCATAGCCAATATACTACATTAGAAAAACTCCCCTGTCTGCCTGGTTTATGTCAGTATTTCTCAAACTCACATAACAGATGTACCCTCTTCCTCTGTATATCAAGTCTGCAAATGTTACACCATGGGGTGCTTGAGCTCCCTATCTTGGGTATTTACACACCTGGAACATAATGAACATAATATTTTGAAGAAAGAAGTCCAAAACTTAGACCACCACTCCAAAATGCGGACATACTACTGTTCATGCTGTGAGAATTTTTAAAAATGTCATTTCATGACACCTTTGCACACCATCTCACTCGTCAAGTAATATGCAACTTCCAAACCTGACATTTTTGGGTGATGTGAGCAAGAGTGTATAGTATAGAAACTAAAATATGTATAACCAAATGCCAAATCTTGTGATTCTTAATTCAAACAAACCAACAGTTAAAAAACAAACCCACAATGTTTTACATAATGAGGAATGACTGAAAATTAGAGACCATTAAGGAATTATAATTAAAACTTGTTAGGTATGAAAATGGCATAAGGTTCTGTTAAAAAAAATAACTTTTTAGAGATGCTTATGTGTTTGGGGTAAAATATTTTGCTGTCTTGGATTTGCCTTAAATTCTTCAGCATAACAAAAACATGAACAATTGTTAATAATTATTTAAAAGTAGGTCATAGGTAAATTGGAGGTTCATTATACTAATTTTTCTTTCTTCCTTTTTTTTTTTTTTTAAATATTTCATCCATTTATTTGACAGAGATCACAAGTAGACAGAGAGACAGGCACAGAGAGAAAGCAGGCTCCCCGCGGAGCAGAGAGCCCAATGCGGGGCTCGATCCCAGGACCCTGGGATCATGACCTGAGCCAAAGGCTGAGGCCCAACACACTGAGCCACCCAGGCACCCCTAAATTTTCTTTCTTTAATATATGCTTGAAAATTCTCATTAAAAAGTTTAAAAAAACCATGAGCACTGTAGCTAAGTTGAAAACAATGAGTATATTAAATGCTGGCAAGGGGTACAGTGAGATAAGTTACTTCATAGTCTGCTAAAGAGCAGGCCTACAAAAAACTTGTATTACCTTTTGAGCAGGTAATGCGATTCTATGTACCACGAAACTTAAAAACTCTTCATACACCCTTGACTAGATTCAATTCTGAGAATCTATCTGAAGGAATGAGATAAAAATAGGAAATATATTGGGAGATAACTCTATGATTAAAGAAAAAGACTGTGACACAAAGCTTCAGGTATGTTAAAGCATGCCTCTAAATCCTGTAACAAGCAGAGAAAAATGTGCCAAATTAAAATGCCAGGCTCTTCTGCTTCTTTATTTTTCCATATTTTCAAAATGTCCTAAATGAGGTCTATTTAATCACAGAAAAAAATAAAAACTGTGAAAGATAGAGTTATTCATGAAGATATTCACTATGTTGTTCTTCATAAAAATCAAAATGTTGAAAACATCTTAAATGTTGATTTAGAGAACACTTCAATTATAACATAAATCTGGGACAGATTTCACACCTACTTTATAGGTAATATAAAAGTTTCTAGTTTCTGGGACGCCTGGGTGGCTCAGTTGGTTAAGCGGCTGCCTTCAGCTCAGGTCATGATCCCAGCGTCCTGGGATCGAGTCCCACATTGGGCTTCTTGCTCAGCAGTGAGCCTGCTTCTCCCTCTGCCTGCCACTCTGTCTGCCTGTGCTCGCTCCTGCTCTCTCCATCTGACAAATAAATAAATAAAATCTTTAAAAAAAAAAAAAAGTTTCTAGTTTCTTAAGGACAGTATAAAGCTCAATAGACATAACATACAGTATGATTTACTCTTAAATACACAAATACAAGGACACACACACAGGTGTAGGAAAGGATACTGGAAGGCAATGTACCACAATGTTGATAGTAATATTTCTAGGCAATTTCCTTTTCTTTATACTATTCTATATTATCCACATTTTCACAATGAGAAGAACTTTCCATACAGATTAATAAGATTTAAAAAAAATTTTTTTAAAGTTTTTATTTATTTATTTGACAGAGAGACAGTGAGAGAGGGAAAACAAGCAGAGGCAGTGGGAAAGGGAGAGGCAGGCTTCCCGCTGAGCAGGGAGCCCAATGTGAGGCTCAATCCCAGGACTCTGGGATCATGACCTAAACCAAAGTCAGACACTTAACCGACTGAGCCACCCAGGTGCCCCATAAGAAAAGATTTTTAAGGGGACGCCTGGGTGGCTCAGTGGGTTAAAGCCTCTGCCTTCCGCTCAGGTCATGATCTCAGGGTCCTGGGATCGAGCCCCACATCGGGCTCTCTGCTCCAAGAGGGGCCTGCTTCTTCCTCTCTCTCTGCCTGCCTCTCTGCCTACTTGTGATCTCTGTCAAATGAATAAATAAAATCTTAAAAAAAAAAAAGATTTTTAAGAGCAAACATGACATTTCCAAGTAGGGGATACCATGTAGAGTTGTTTTTTTTTTTTTTTAAAGATTTTATTTATTTATTTGAGAGAGAGGGTGAGCACGACCAAGGGGAGGCATAGAGGGAGAAGCAGACCAAGCAGGGCTTGGTCCCAGAATCACGAGATCATGACATGAGCCGAAGGTGGTGCCCCGAGTTTTATTTTCCAACTACCTGTAGTGTTGTTGCAGCAGCTCTCTTGGTTCAGCCTGGTTTTGAAGTCCTCTCCGAAGAACAGCGCTGGCATGCTGCAGCTCTCCCTGGCCTTCCAGATGCCCTGCCCAGGCTACGTAGAGAGGAGATGACAAGGTTCCAATCCCGTGGTTGTACAGAAACTCAAAGAACTGATGAAGATCACTGTTGTACTGAGCCTACAGAAGCCCAAACAAAGCAAACAGATATAAGAACAAAGGAATTGGTGTCTAGGTATGGCCCAGAGCCCAGCCACCTTCTGTGTTCAGTCTTCATGGAGTCTTCAGGCTATACAGCTCTCTGAGAGCAAACCTAAAAATTAAGCTTATGCCTCTCCTCTGACATCCAATGTTCCCAAAATTACCCACACTAATTCTCAGGATAGTGATTTCCATAATGACTCATGAGGTAAGTATTACAGTTGTCTTAATCGGGGCCTGCTCAAGTACCATAGTGTGCCTCAAATCCTACTATCCTGTAATTCAGTGATATCTTAACTCTACCCATTCACGATTACTAGAACTCCTGCCCCCAAAGCCTTCATTTCAAGACTAAAGAGGTCCGGCCTTTTAACGCTTAACCTGAGGCAGCTTTTTCCTTTTAGTATTAAATTTAGTTCCAGAGAGTTGATATTTTCTTAATTATTTATAATGAATTTAATTTACTCCCAGGAACCCTCTGAGTACCTGGCAGTGCCTGCTTATCTTTCCATCCCCACCCGCTCCCATTCAACAAGCCTTTTAATTTAATGGTTTCTATCTCACATCATAACACTTACAGTGGTTGACAGAGGAGAACGGTTTTAAAATTAAATTACTGACTCTGTAATATAGAAGCCAAAAGCTTCCAAAATACATACCTCTGGCCATACAACTTTGGAAACAGAGTAGTTAAAGTAAGACAGTCTAAAATGATCTTAAAATCTGGGGAAACAAGCAAAAGTACAGTAGGATTACAGGCTAGATTATACATCTGAAAGCATACTTACAAATTTTAAACAATAATTTATGAATCTTGGGTCATTGTGGTATTTCTTCTTATCCAAAAATTCCTTCATTAAATGTTCTAATAAAGTTGTCAAGTATTCCTTATTCTCAGGAAAGTTCTCTTCTACCCATTGCATATAACTAGAAAAAAATGGATAATATTAATTTTCAAGGCAGCATATAGTTTATTTGCTTTTTCATATAGTTTATTTAAAGGAAAAAAAGAAACTAAATGCTAACCTTTCCCATTCACCAAGTGGGTCATCGCCCTTGTAGCTCTGCATATGGGCTTCAAACATTCTAGAACAGATAAAAATATGCACATGACTTATTAGGGATGATTCCTAAAAGCAAATGATATATTTTATGTTCCTCATTTATACACTTTAAATGGAAATCTTAAATACCAGTTCAAATGCTACATTAAAAATTAAAAGATTATTCACTTCAAAGTAGTCAGAAAATTCAAGCACAGTTATCTTTCCAGAAGATAGCAAGACCCAAGGCCCCCGAATTTAGCCCTTATAAAGAGGCAGCTGGAAGAGGGTCCCAGACTCTATCCCAAAGGATCTTTTCCTCCTGTCACTGATGCCCAATGTCACTACCATCCTGAGAGCAGTGTCTGCAAGTTGCTATTCCTCAAATGGTGGGACCCCTCCCCCTGCTGCACAGAAGCTTGGCTAAGACTTGGCTAGGAGACATAAAGGGGGTTTGTGAGTGGGTATGGGAGTGTAGGATACTACCAGGTTTCCAGACACTTCGCTTTTTGGGCCTCAACGCAACACTGAGTCCCTGACAAAGAACACATAATGGCAATGTTCATAAATCAGCCACTATGGCTTCCTCTGCTTGCTACTACTTTCACATACTATCCACAGCTTAAAAAAAAAAAAAAAAAAAAATCAGCCAAGTGAAGAAAAGTTCTCTAAGGGCACTTGGGTGCTAGGGGTGCAAATGAACAAACAAACAGAAACATGTGAAATAAAGTCAGGTGATATTAAGAACTTAGGGGAAAAAAACAAACAAAAAACAAAGCAAAACAAAATGGAAGATGAGATAAGAGTATGACAAGAGTTATAATTTTTAGATAGAGTGGTCAGGGAAGGCCATTCTCTCTGAGGGGTTGGCACTTGATCAGTGTCAAAGAGCCATGCAGTTATATAAGTGTGCTGAGCTAGAAGGGTGGGGTGACAGTATGTAATGTGCATTTAAAATATCCATTCTGCTCCTTCAAGCAAAGGGGATGGGAAATGGGAACAGAAGTGGGAAACCAGTCAGGGAGCTACTAGAGTCCCAGGTGGTGGTGAGCTGAACTAGGGTGGGAACAATGCAAGTATGGAATTTGGGGTGTTTTGAAGAAATAATGGGACTGACCTATGGGATTGCTTCCTGGGTATGAGAGAGTCAAGCTAAGAAAGACTTCAGGTTTTCTATCGGAGAAATTACATGATTTTTTGAAAAAAGGATTTGAAAGCAATACTTTCTCCTATCATATCAGTATACCAATGCAATCAATGTTTCTTATGACTCAAAATCTAGAAGCCACAAAAAAAAGGTCAATAAAGTCAACTATATATAAATAAAAAGCTTCCACATGTCAAATAAACACAACATCAAGCAGAGTCAAAAGAGAAATGATCAACTGGTATTAAAAAAAACAGAACTTTTAGAAATTAGGGGGAAAACAATTAAAAAAAAAAAAAGGCATTCCAAAGGAAAATACTCAACCTCTCTTACAAGAGAAATTCACCTCACTCAGATATAATTTCTCACCTACCAGACTGGCAAAATTAAAGCATGTGGCAACAGTGTATAGATGAAGCAATGGGAAACAGGCACTCTCACATCTTGCTTGAAGGTAAGAGTGCTCATGATCCCTGTGGAGGGAACTGGTAATATCTGCCAAAGTTACAGATGGATCTACTTTTGATCTAGCAAATCCACTTCTGGGAATCTAGAAAACAGATATATTTGTGTATGTGCAAAATGCCACATGTACAAGATTTTTCACTGCAGCTCTATTTAGAAAAAGACTGTTAATAACCCAAAGATCCATAAATAGGGGACTTTTTAGATCAATTATGGTACATGAAATATGCAGCTGTAAAATAGATTGAGGAAGAGCTCTATATACTGATAGATATCTCCAAGGATACTGTTAACCAAAAAAAGCTACACTTAAATGAAATAAAGGCAGCAATTGTACAGACATATATATATATACACCCATCCATATACACACATACATGCATGCATATATGGATATACTAATGTAATATTATAATATAAATATATCTGCAAAAAGAAGCATTTAAAAATCAATCTAGAAAAATGATTCCATATGAGGGGCTGGGAGAGTAGGGCAGGCATAATAAATCTCAGTGAATACTTCTTAAAATCTTTTTAAAAAGCCAAATAAATGTATTACTTATTTTTAAAAATGAAAAATTACTTCTAAATTTTAATCTCCTTTGCATGCCTCATAGGTGAGTGTGCTCCCCCAAAATATGTTAATAATAGACCGCTGCAAATAAACATTTCACATTCCAATACCAACCACAATTTCCCTAAATGACCTGAATACACTGTAAATGAATACCAAAAACATCCAGTTCACTGGAGCAAATTAGTCTTTACAAAGTCAAAATAAGGTGAGAAAAACCCGATTTCCTTTTTAAAATGGGGAAAACAAGTTTCTAAAAGTGAAATAGTTTGCTGGCTTGAGAAGTCTTAAGGGCAACAGGTTTTTGCTTTGGCTGTACTTAACGATCTGGGGTCTTCTGATCCCTCAAGAGAGCAAATTACCCTGGTGCTGATAAAACTAACCAGTTTTACTTCCTGTCACATATGACTGAACTGTTTTAAATGCTTTTGAAACAATCTAGATAAATCACCTAAAGTCATAAAGCTAAGGTGTGAGAATGTAAGAAACTGTTAGCAGGTTAACCTAAGTGACAACAAGCATAGCTTTTTTGTAAAGTTCACGTTATTCAAAGACTTTTTTCAAATTGATTGTGGGATTATGGGTAAGAGCTATTTTAAGTTCTCTCCCTACTGTAGTACTTTTTTTTGGGGGGGGGGGGGTAAATTAAGTGGCTTTGAAAGTTTCTCGTGAAACCTACAAGCAAGGCTTAGGGGGTTTGCTGGGGTAGACTTTTCTCCCGCGGCGACGATCTGCCCAGGGCGGATTCCTTACAGAGATGAACCGAGGGCTCCGAGGCCCTCACGAATTGGCCAAATCCCCCTAAACTGCCCCCGTGGTCGCAGCTCGGAGGACGAGAGCCGGGGTCTCAGCGGACAGCGCCAGCTACACGGTCGGGGGTCCTTTCCACGACCACGAGTGGCTCATAGCCTAGCTGGGTGGGAGTGAGGGCGGGGAAGAAACACACCAAAGCCACGGAAGGGGGCGGGAGGGGGAAAAGGAGGCAGGACTGCGGCCGCCCCGGGCGGGGACCTGCAGACCCCGAATCCTGGGTACTCCAGCCCCCTCCTCGGTCCGCAGCCGGAGGATGCGCCCCCGCCTCGTCCCCATCGCACCCGACCGACACTTACTGAAAGACATTTTCCGGGTTATCCATGGCGAGAGGACGCAGGCCAGCAGCCGCCCACCCGCGTCGCCGGCGAGGAGCTGCCACCGATTTGAATCTCCCGCGCAGCCGCACTCGGCGCAACGGACGTTTGCAAGGCGTCTGGCCATTGGCCTCGGCTGCAGACGGGCTGGCCAATCGCCGGGGCCGTTGCCAGGAGACCTTTGTCCCGCCTCCCTCCCGCGCATCGCTAGTTCCTCCCACTTCCCCCGCTGTCCTCAGTTGAATTGTGAGCTCTGGGCGGGCTGAGTGCAGGCTGGGTTTTGAAGTACCGCGTGGGGAGGGAGCCATAGAATTTTGGCTTAGTGACTACAGTGTGAGGGTACGGCGGCGGTAGGCACTTCACGGCTGGTTATGTAGGTGATTTATGGCATGTGAAGGTGATAGGTTAGTACCCTTGCAGACCTCTGGGCTTGATTTAACTCACCTGAAAGACTGGGTGCCCTAAAGCAGAGGAAGGCTCAAGGTCCTGGGAGGTAGGTGTTCCTTCATCCAAATGGCAATTAAAATAAGAGTGGAAGAGTTTGAATAGATAGTAGAAGGCCAACAAGGAAACCTTCAACATTTGTGGAACGAGTTGCTCTGGAGACCCAAGTTCTCAGGAGTTATAAATGAAGATACCTCTTTGTGAAGGAGACCAGATGTCTAAGAAGAAATATGTGATATGCTGATGCTTCCTGCCTAAAAGTGAGTTGGAAAAGAATCAACCTAGTCTTCTCTGCCTCTTGGACTTTAATGACATCCCATTCTACCTCTCCAGGTTGTTTCAAAAGTCACGTAACAATGCAAGTAAAATACAAATAGTTAATTAATGTGATTACCTTCCTTTTGCAGAAGCTGTGTGGGTGTTTGCTCTCTTAGGGCCCTTAAGTTAAATACCTTACAAAAATAGCAGCTTTTGGAAATCCTGATGCTCTCACAGTCCAGAAGTGTTGCTCCTATCCCCAGTGTTGACCAATTTGAATCTACACAAGAATCCGATTTGTAGCACTTAAAACAGAGAGGGTGCGCACTGTGAGGTCTTTAGACAAATGTTAGGTTCTGCTGACCATCACAGGAATTAGCAGATTGTTGCATTCATTCAGGTTTTCAACTTGTGTCTGATAGCGGCTCAGTCATCAATTAGGAAATGCTGATTGAACATCCGTCGTATACCAGCTGTCATTGGATTTATATCTAATTACAGCCTTGTCCAACTCAAACAGATCCTTCTATAAGAAGCTAGTGGCTTTGAACGGGAGATGAAGATGCAGTCATAGAAAACTATTTTAAGGTGGTATACATGTGTATTACTTACCATATTAGTGTTCACATTATCTCTTAGGGGATCCAGAGGAGGGAGGGGAAATGGGGCGTGTCACATAAAACTTTATGAGGAAGGTTGAGCTTGAATTAGGCCTTGAAGGCGGCGGGAGGGGGGGTGGGGGGGGGCAGATCTCTCCCTTACTATCATAGCATTTTTTAAATAAGTGGTTTGAAAGTTTCTCATGACACCTGCACAGAAAGTTTAGGGTTTTTGTTGGGTTAGACTTTTTTCTTCCATAGTCGTGATCTGCCCAGGGCAGATTCTATTACAAAGAATAAAGAAGAGCTCTGAGGAATTGCCCACATTAGCCATAGCCCAGCAGAGGAGGGCCTGGGTATCACTGAAGAATGCCAGCTACACAGTCTGGGGTACTTTCTTTGACTCAGGAGTGGCTCACAGCCTAGTTGGGGGTGGATGAGGGTGAGGTGGGGACAAAGTCCAAAGCTAAGGAAAGGAGCAGAAGGGGCCAAAGGAGACAGGATTGGGGGAGAGCCTGGAGGAGGTCGTTCTTGGTGTAAACAGGGTTACTGAAGGATCACTCTGGAGAACTGTTAATGAGTAGTGGAGATAGTTTGATAGTTTGATGTCAAATCTTGAGTGCTAAATTAAGGAGATTGTACTTGATCATGATAGTAATTGGGTGTTTTAGGAGCAGCAGGTCTAGTTATGTGTAAAGTACACCTTTCCTACTTCAAGGGCAAGAATGTGCAGTTAAAACTTTCTCTTTCTTTAGAACTCTAATTTATCTGCTAATTTCTATTAAATTACTAACTATGCTAAATTGACTAAAAGATTCTCTACATTTTTAGGAAGGCCCATAGATGAAGTATTTTTATTTGTATTTGGGTTTTCAGTGACTTGTTATTTCAATATCATAATCTCCATATCTACTAGAGGAGGGATGTCAGGCCACATCAGGCTTGGCTTTCCCAAGGAGCAGCAAATGGGCAAATGATTCAAGATCTTTCTTTTTTTTTTTTTAAGGGGGTGGGGTGAGAGTCAGAGGGAGAGGGGCAGAGAGAATCTTAAGCAGGCATGGAGCCTGACTTGGGGCTCCATTTCACAACTCTGGGATCGATCTGAACCGAAATCAAGAGTTGGATGCTTAACCAACTGAGCTGCTCTGGTGCCCCATGATTCAAACTCTAAATCTGGCTATCGGTTTCCTGATCTGTAAAACGAAAAAAGAAATCTGCTTCCTTGTCTTTGTGTTTCTCTGTCTTCCACTATCCTATAACCTCATAAAGTTTTTAGGCCCATTTAATTCCTGAACTCTCTTGGGTTGTCATATAATATCAAAGTTAGTGCTCTGTTTAGAAAAGAAAAATTATTATTTCTCTCTAGGTTCTGCCTATTTGACAAATGCAAGTAATCACAGATTCACATATATTTTCCTTCCCCTGGGAATTTAGAGCAATTTAGAGTACAGTATTAGATGCATTGCTGAAACATCATATAAGATTGGAGATTTATAATTCGAACAGTTACAGAAAGCTGATGAGTGTTTTAAGGGACTATGGAATATTAAGAATAAAGCTGATTTGTAGGAAGAGAGGTATAGAACACTATTTTAAAACATGTTTTTCTTCTGAGAATGGGTTGTGACTTCGGAAGATGTCTCTGTGGTTAAAACCCAGGATCCACTCTTGTGGATAAGAACTATATATATATATTTGATCTTCCAGATGACCGAAGTATATTTCTCATATATATTTGGTCTTCCTCTGTGGATTCTGTCTTACATACAGTTCATAAAACTTTTGGAATTTCCTTGAGAAAATGAGGAGAATGGTAAAGCTATCTTTTGTTAATCAGGTGACTTTTGGAAAGCACCTAAGGATGGGGCTGGTTGCCAGGAGAACCAACTATGTGAATAGAAGGTTGGAACTTTCAGTGCACCACCCCCCGACTCCTCCCGCAACTACCAACCCCAAACTTAGGAGAGGAGATGAGATGAAGGTTGACACAACCAATGGCTAAAGACTTAGTCAACCATGACTATGCAAAGAAGCCTCCATATAAACCCAAGAGGGCAGTTTATTGACCCCTTTTTTTTTTACCCCCAGAGAGCTTTCACACTTGTGGAACCAGAATGTGTCACCAAATACCACCAAACTCCATGAGGACAGAAGCTCCATCTAGTTCTTGATTCATATCCTTTAGTAAACTGATGAATGTAAGTAAGTGTTTCCCTGAGTTATGTGAGCTACTCTAACAAATTAATCAAACCCAAGGAGGAGGTGGTTGGAACCTCTAATCTGAAGTTGGGGGTGGGTAAAAGTCTTGTAAGACTGAATTTATAACTTATGGAATCTGATGCCATGTCTGGGTAGACAGTGTTAGAATTAAGTTGAATTTTCAGATGTCCTGCTGGACACCCTGCTGGTGTCTGGGAATTGCTTGGTGTTGTGGTGGAAGTGGGAGTGGGGGTGTCTCCCCTTGCCATGTTGGAATTGGATCCAGAAACCTTAAGAGTCCCCCAATATGTCTCTCTCTTTACTTCAGATGCCAGCCACAAGTCCCAGGGGTTCTCAACCACCCATATTTCTGACCAATTGGCTACAAATTCAGGGGTTCCCACAACCTTCTCCAGGTTTGATAACTCACAAGAATGACTTACAGAAAACTCAGGAAACTTATGATTACAGTTTTATTACAAAAGATACACATAGGATGAAGTCTAGGAGAATCCTGGACTTGGCCTTTCCATGCTCTCCCTTTGCGGAGTCAAGGTACATTATTTTCTTGGCACATCAGTGTGTTAGCCAGCCAGGAATCTCCATTGGGCTTCAGTATCCTGAGTGTTTACTAGAGTTTCATTATGAGAGAATGACTGATTAAATCATTGGTGTCCGTGTGTGTGTGTGTGTGTGTGTGTGTGTGTGTGAACTCAATCTCCAACCCTCCCTCCTCTCTCTTGAGGCTGGGAGGACTGGCTGATATCCTCTGACTCCAAGCCCCAAACTTCTAATCTTTCTACTGACCAGAAAGTTCATCTTTCTAATCTTTCTGGTTCATCTTTCTGTTGACAAGCCCCCATTCAGAAGCTATCTGGAGACCCATGAGACACATCATTAGCTTAACAAAAACTCCAATGACTTCGAGAGAATTCCAAGGGTTTTTGGAGATCCGCCAGGAAACCAGGTTAAAGACCAGACAAATTTTTTTATTATACATTGGGATGATGTGCATCTTTGAGCATCAGCTCAGAATTTCATTAGTATTAATAGCTTCTGTACTTTGTAACATCTGTACTTTCAGGACAGCAATTATGTCCTCTTACAAAATCGGTAAACAATTGGTATCCTTGCTCAGACTGGATTTGCTTCCATCCCTTCAAAGAACTGGACACTTCTCAAGCTAGAGAAAACAACTAAATCAAGGCTCAGACTTGGCAACTTAGAAACATCAGTTTCAGAGACAGTCCTGACAGATGTTTACATAGCTGAGCACTGATAAAATCCTTGTCTGTGTATCAAAGTGTGAATTAGGTTCTTTAGCTTATCCTTTCGGAAACAAAGGAATGGCCCAAGGAAACGGAAGTGGTACCATGAGTAACTGGTAGCCGGGTTTATCAGATGCTTGATTTACACACACATGTGGTGTTAAAATGATGAAGACAATTTAGGTGATCCAGACTTTGTTTAACACTTCAGAAAACAGGTCTCCAGAGTCTAGAGGATGGCAAGGCATGCGAGGAAGTGGTGAGTTTTTAGGCAAAATGAACAAGGAAGAGAAAAATTTTTTTAAAGGGACAAGGAAAACATTGGTATTACCTGGTATCAGGGATAGGTCTCCTGGATGGTGTGGTTTCTGGGCATAAGGTGGAATCCTCATAAGCACATGAAATTTTGAATGTTAAATTTGGATTTGTGGATCTAATCTCCCTAAGTTGATAATGCCTCGTCTACCTGGGGAAGTAATGTTATTAGACACACATTAACTTAAAGTGACTACTCAGCCCCTGTCAACATTTACCTGAGTTGTATTTCTAACTCATAAGCCTCTGTGCCTTGCCTGTTACTGTGGTAGTCAGTGGTCCTACTGTGACTCTTAACGTTGTTCTCTTGTATCCTTGTATCTTTGCAGTCTCTTTGCTTTTGCATGCTGATGCACCATACTATGCTTTTGACTATGAGACACTGATTGCATTTAGTTAATACAACTGATTTGCCTTTCCATCTGTTGCACTTTGCAATTTCTGTGCTATTTTAGCCTGCTTAAGCTCATTCCCTGGACTAGATGTTTGAATTACTGGTCAATGCTACTTTGATTCTGCTTCTGTCTTGGAGAGGTCTTGGACCTTCTAGCTGTCTAATGGGACACCCAGATGATGACCTCACTGTTTTGTTGTTTTTTAAGATTTTATTTATTTGTCAAAGAGAGAGAGGGAGAGCGCACGCACAAGCAGGGGGAGTAGCAGGCCGTGGGAGAAACAGACTCCTAGGGGCCCGATAAGATGTGGGACTCTATCCTAGGACCCTGGGATCATAACCTGAGCCGAAGGCGGATGCTTAACAGACTGAACCACCCAAGGGTCCCTCCCACTGTTTTTTTTTTTTTTTTTTAACTTATTTCCCATTTTGACTTCCTGACCACCTTGAACCATTAACTTCTCAATCCATTTTCCTGATTATCTCTGACCTGTGGATCTCAGTGTCCTCCTGGGCTTTGAACCATCATTCTGGGAGTAGCTTTTTATTTGGTTCACATACTTAGAGGTTGAAAAAGGAGGATATCTGAAGTAAAATTAACCCCAAAAGGAAATAATGAACACTTTTATGATCATTTCTTGTGTTCATATTAAATATTTCCTATAGTAGCCACTTAAAAGTTCCCAGCCAGACTTGCATTCTCATGGTTTCAGCCCTGTTGGTATTTTCTCATTCTCCAGCTGCTTCTACATCACTGGATATATGCTATATACTTATCCTGCTTAGACCCAGTTGGCTTGGCAAAGACTTTAATGACATTGAAAATTTGAGATCTATTCAAATCCCACAGAAATCTATGTTTCTTCCCTTATTCCCACTTGGTAGCCTCTTTAATTTTTCTGAAAGTACATCTTCAACAGTATCCCTTCTCTTGGGCATTAATTGTCACAGTACAGTAATTGATGCATACTTGCCAGTGACAACAAAAAACATCAGTGATTTTACAGAGGGGCTTATAAATCTATCCAGATACCTTGAATCACAATTAATAGGAAACCCAGGGCACCTGGGTGGCTCAGTCAGTTAAGTGTCTGATTCTTGGTTTCAGCTCAGGTCATGATTTCAGGGTTGTGAGATCGAGTCCCACATCAGACTCCATGTCAGTGCGGAGTCTGTTTGAGATTCTCTCCCTCTCTCTTTGTCCCTCTCCCTGAAACAAACAAACAAACAAATAAGGTCTCTAACAAAATCCAAATCAGGCTTGCTTAACAGCAGCGAGAATTGATTGACTCATGCAACTGAAAAATCCATAGGTATGTAGGTTTCAGGTACAATTTGATCAGGATTTTTCCAGTTTTCCTCCACTGTTCTCTCAGCTCTGCAAACTCTTTTTTGACTTTGCCTCGGGCTTGGTTCCTTTGTGGTAGCAAAAATATGGCACCAGTTCCTGGTCTCAGTGTGCTTACTCCATAGTGGCAAATAATCTAGCAAATGTGTCACTCTGCAGTGGTTTGGTCCCATGCCTTCCCCTGAAGCCTCCTCTGAATCACATGGACATACACCCAAAGAAATTCAGGGGCTTGGGACGTTAAATGGGGGGTGTGGCTGGGAACACAACCAATGGATATCTGGACAGGCAGTTCCTAGCAAGCAGAGCTCTCTGTCACTTTGAAAAGGAAATTGGAAAACCACCAGAAGTGAGTGGGGTCACTCGAGCTGCACACTGTGAACTGCTGACCCACAGCTGCAAACCTTTGACCCAGTCACTAAGTGGAGATTCTCTTTAGCATCTTCTGAAGATCTCCTCCTTGTGACTCATTCGTAGAGGAACAATGAAAAGAACAGGCCTGTCCATAAGCCCAACAGAAAAGGGGTTGGAATGGCAATGAGCTGTTCCTGTCATGGCCACCACCATGCCTCTTGTGTGGTCATTGTGCCTTCATGGCATTTGGAAACTGAAAAAAAAAAAATTAGTTTCAGAAAACATGATGACCTATTCTCTTTGTGTTGACTTTTCTGGTAGGTTAGCTCCTGGTGAGAAAGAAGCCTCCATCCCCATGGAAGTCAAATAGGCTGTTCTGGGCTGAATTGTGCCCTATCCCTTGCCAATTCAAATGTTGAAGTCCTAACCCCAAGTACTTTAGAGTGTGACCACACTAGAGATAAGGTCTTTAAGGAAGTAGTTGAGTTAAAATGAGGCAGTTGGAGTGGGTCCAGGCCAATGTGACTGGTGTCTTTAGAAGAATAAATTTGGACACAGAAATGTACAGAGGAAACTGTGTGAGGAAGCATTGGGAACATGGCCACCTATAATGCTAGGAGAGAGACCTAGGACAGGTCCTTCATGGCTTTCAGAAGGAACCAATCAGATGACACATCCAGAACTGTGATAAAAATAACATTCCTGTTGCTTAAGCCACCCAGGCTGGGGTAATTTATTATGTCAAGGATAGAAAACGAATACAGACTCCAAAAAACTCCCCCGTTTGGCCACATTTCTCTTACCCCAGGTATTAACTTGTAAATGCTCTTTGTTTTCCTGACACCAGTTTTTTAAGGTAGGTAAACAAGGGTCTGACAGGTCAGGACACCTGAGGAAAGTTACTCAGACTTTGGTAGAATGCTGATCAGCTCGTCACATCATCTTTCCCTTGTGAACTTAGTTTCTTCAATAGGAGAAAGAAAAGACCAGCTCTTGATAGCCAGGAGTTGGCCTGGCACTAACAGCCAAGTTGTGTTGTTCTAGAAACAACTTTAGAGAATGTTCGTGTCAAAAAAAGCCACCCATGGAATCACACCTGCTTCCTAGCAGCATCCAATCCTGGGCAACTGTCTGTTTCCTTGACCCCTCTCCTGATTACCTAACACAAGCCCCAAATCCTGTAAGAAGTGCTTTCTAACATTTCTTGGGGCGATGCCTCCCAATTCCCTATAGTATCCTGCCACTCTTTTGTCAGTGAGCCAGGAAACCTAACTTTGTTCTTACTTGTCTTTGACCAAAAGACAAGTCAAATTAACAAGAGTTTCAGAGCTTAGATTTCATATATGATAACAAATAATCCATATCGGTAAGTAAGAATAAGAATAATATAATTTAATAAAATAAATATGTATACAGTACTCTAAATATATTTTCCTTATGATTTTCTTAAAAACATTTTATGCTTACTTTATTATAAGAATACAGTATATAATACATATAACATAAAAATATGTGTGAATTGACTCTATAAAGTTATCGGTAACATTTCCTGTCAACAGAAAGTTATTAGCTGTTAAGTTTTGGGAGAGTCTAAAAGTTGTACATAGATTTTCAAGTGCATGGGAGGAGGTCTGTGCCCCTAACCCCTGTGTTGTGGTTCTGTCTTTATTGGGCTATATTCCTAGTGGGTATATAGTCAAAGTAATGAATTTAAGGTCAATTAAAATAATTTTTCTCTTGCAGTTATGCCATTAACTTGAAATGGAATAAATTTGTTTCAGTTTGCTTTTGATTTCTAGGGACTTCTCCCTCCCGCCCCCCACCCCCAGTTAGATTTATTTATTTATTTAAAAAGATTTTTTTTTTTTTAAATTTATTTATTTAAGCGCGAAAGTGAGAATGAGACTGAGAGAGAGAGAGAGAGAGAGAGAAGGTGGGGAGGGGCAGAGGGAGAGGGAGAAGCAGGCTTCTAACTGAGCAGGCAGCCCAAGGCAGGGCTCAATCCCAGGACTCTGGTATCATGACCTGACGCGAAGGCAGCCACTTAACCAACTGAGCCACCCAGGTGTCCCTTCCTGTTTGAGTCAAAATGGTAAAACAAGGCATATTCAGAGAGTTTTACTTTCCATCCCCATTCCCTCCCTCCTTCTATAGGTAACAATTTTATTAGCTTTTTGTTTATCCTTATTTCTTTTTGAAAATATAAGTAAAGGTGCAATAAACACATTCCTCCTATTATACTGAAGATGGCAGATTTTAGACATTGTTCCTCACTTGTGCGTGCTACAGTGGGGAGGGTCAGAGAATCCCAAGCAGAGCTGAAAACAAGAGTCAGAGGCTTGACTGACTGAGCTGCCCAGACGCCCCCCTCATTTGCTTTTTACACAGTGGTACGCCTGGCTGTCTTTGGGATCCATGGAATTCACACATAGGGAAGCTCTGCCTTGGACCAGGAATTTGTCTCTTGGAGGAGGGATGTGGAAAAATCAAGCTGGCCTCCAAACTGGCTGGTCTTGCTCTGAGGAGCCAGGGAAAGGCACCATCACAGATCACAGCTTGATTGCTTCCAAAAATAAGGATCCATGGAATCAAGCCAGGAATCATGGAATTATGTCAAACTATGGGCATTCCCAGCCTGTACCACTGGGGTGATGAGGGCTGCCGTAAACCCACTGAGTCTCTTCCCAGACTTTATCCTGGGGAAAAAGGAGGCAGGTTCAGCAGAGGTAACCCTATAATGAAGCTTTGGGTGTTTGGAGTGGAGGGTACTTCTGAGGACAGCGTGATGGCTGTTTCTAGAATTTGTCCCTTCCCTTCCCCTGGACACACACCTAGCTCCCGAAGTCAGAGGGGCAGTAAGTAAAAGCTGCCAGTTTCCCCATTGCAAGCTACGCCTGAAGACCTGGTTCACAAAGTAAGAACACAAAGAGTAGCTGTGTCTCCTGACTCCCTTCTCCGCACACCACCCAGGGTCAGTGGTGGGCAGTGGGCGAGGCAGTAGAGCTGCTCATGGTCCCATGGCAGAGACTCCTCAGGGCTCCTGTAAACTTAGGCAAGATAGGAAAGAGGGGCTTATTAGGGAGTCAAGGTTTTGCATCAGCAGGTGAGGCAAGGGTCAGGTAAATCTGAGCCATTACTGGGTCTTCTGAAGTACTCAGAGTGGGGAGTACTGGGCAGCATGTAGGACACTAAAGCAGCCTCCCAAATGCCCCGTTGCCCTCCCCAAACCTTAGCACAGTGGCCAGACTACTCCATTAGAGGCCATGCCCTGCAGTGTTCTCATCTAAAAAGAAAGGACTATCTGGACCAGCTCCAGGGAGCTCCTGGCACTGACATTTTATGGTTCCGTAATTTCTACAAGACAAACTGAAGTCCCCTGAGAACAGTCTGTGTCTCACTCAGAACCCTGAGCCCTGGATTGTAATGTTCTTGCCCCAGGCCTCCATAAAAGAAGTGTCCATAAAGTTCACCGAGGCCCATGGGTCAGTCCTCCCTGGGTGGTGGAATTAGGCTGTGACTTAGAGTCATATGAGCCCTGGGTCCTCTGCCATGGAGAGAGGTGTGTCCTTGGGCAAGTCAGTTAACACTATAGTCACTCTTCTATAGAAAGAGCTAAAGGCAACGTGGCTGTGTCAAGATCCAAAAGCCACCACATGTGGGAATGTTCTTTAAATGTTCTAGCTGAGGGCGCACCTCTCAAAAAAGGGCCAAGGGTCTAGGAGCAATGCAGAATAAAGCCAGCTGCAGCCTCCTGTATGGAGGGTCTAGGGCTAAAGAATAGTCCTGCCCCCCCAACCCTGGGCACAAACCCAGATGCCATCCCCAGTCCACAACGGATCAGTATTTCTCTCTCAGAGGCCTGTGATCGCTGGGTTCCTTCATTTCCCTCTGAGGTCCAGCTGTGGGGACCCTGGCTCTTGCCCCAGACTTTTTCTGCCCGACAGAGGACTTAGAGCTGCCCTGAGAAGTGGGCTGTGGGAGGGGGAAAGATCAGGAGGGTGGGGGAGGAGGAGAGAGCTGGTCCCAGCTGTATCTGTTACCGCCTCGCTCTCGCCCTTCTCCAGCTAGGATGCTCAAGGCTTCCTTAGATTTTGGGAAACAGTGCATTCCCATTTCGCTGAAGAGAGTTCAACCTGGTTCTTATTACTTAGAACTGAGAAAGTCCTAGGTCACCCGGCCATTCCAGGGCAGGGGGCCCATTTTTTCTCTCATGATGATGTATTCTTTAATTCCCATCCCCTATTCACTCCACCCCCCCACCCACCTCCTCTCTCATGCCATCAGTTTGTTCTGCATAGTTAAGAGTCTGTTTCTTGGTTTATCTCTCTCTCTTTCTTTTTATTTTTTATTTTTTTTAATTTTTAAAAAGATTTTATTTATTTGACAGACAGAGATCACAAATAGGCAGAGAGGCAGGCAGAGAGAGAGAGAGGAGGAACCAGGCTCCCTGCTAAGCAGAGAGCCTGATTTGGGGTTTGATCCCAGGACCCTGGGATCATGACCTGAGCCAAAGGCAGAGGCTTTAACCCACTGAGCCACCCAGGCGCTCCAGTCTTTGTTTCTTTGTTTTGTTTATTAAATTGCACATATGAGTGAAATCATGGTATTTGTCTTTCTCTGACTTATTTCACTTAGCATTATAACTTTAGAGGGCACATTTTATGTCTTCTTCTTCCTCTCTCCCTCTTTTTGTGTGTGTGTGTGTGTGTGTATATGTGTGTGTATGTGTGTGTGTACATATATACACGTACATGTGTTACCGCCATATACACATATGTGTTTCTATACATACATACACACACACTTTTTTTCCTGACTTATTTGGAGGAAATTGCCCCAAAAAACAAGAATGTTCACTTATATATCTGCAGTACAATTAGCAAAATCAAGAAATTAATAATAATACAGTAATACTATTGATTTCAACTTGTTTAAATTTTCCTAATTGTCCTAATCATGTTACAGCCTATTGTGCAGCAAGGCTGTGAACCACCAGCCTAAGCCAATGGCTGTGCCTTAGAATCACCTTTGGGGAAGGGGTTAAAAAGTACAGATACCTAGGCTCTATCTCTAGAGATTGGATTTATTTATTTAGTGTGTGTCCACTACTGAGCATTTTCAAAAAACCCAAGGTACTCTAAATGTGCAGCTAACATGAAAACCAGTTATTTAAGCCGATAGTGGTCTTTTCTTCCATTCCTTTCTCATGTTTTTAGTGACTGATTTTGGATTAGTATGCTGGGTCGAATAGTGTTCCTCCAAAGTGGATGTCTACCTGGAACCTCAGAATGTGACCTTATTTGGAAATAGGGTCTTTGCAGGTATAATCAGGTTAAGATGAGGTCATATTGGATTAGGGTGGGTTCTAACCCCAACAACTGGTATCTTCACAGGGAGAGGGAGATTGGAAAACAGAGAGAGAGAGAGAGAAAGAGAGAGGGAAGAGGGTCACGTGACCATGGAGGAAGAAATTGGGACAGCTATAAGCCAAGGCACACCAAGGACTGTCGAGAGCCATCAGAATCTAGCAAGAGGCAAGGAAGGATTTTTTCTCGGAGTCTTCAGAAGGAATAGGGCACATTGCTGACACCTTGATTTCTGAGCATTTCTAGCTTCCAGGACCATGAAAGAATACATATCTGCTATTTTTAGCCCCTCAGTTTGTCATAATTTAAGGCAACTCTGGAAAACTTAACACGGTGGGCATAGGGCCTAGTTAAAGCCAGGAAATCTAAGGGCAATTCTCCTGGGTCATTGATTTGATAACTTCCCCTGAAAAAATCCTTTAAAGATTAACAAGTTCCTTGAAAGATTCCCTTAGGGCTAGTTGACAAGTACTGTTGATTCTCCCCATTCCGGATGCCTCGGAAAGGTGACACTTTTCTGTCTCTTATGTAGGTGTGTCATGTGAACGGAGTGGTGCCTGTCACTTCTGGGGTACCTTTTCAAGCCCATGGGCCATTTGACCCACTCTTGTGCTCTGAGGATGTGCCTGTGATACTTCCAATGGGGGTTGCTTGGTCTGACAGGCCCCAGAGTAACAGCTGATTTGCTGGGAACCCCAGAAATCCAACCAGAGGTCTTAATAGGGGTGTAGGTCAGACTTTTGTCAGTTCTTTCTTATTATAGTTTGTCAAACACAGCCAGTAGCAGCCAGCAGCCAGAACAGACAGTGCTGACATTGTCTTTCCAGCATCTTGTCCTGGAGCAATGTCATTAGCTATGTTATCTGTTGGGTACAGTTTTATCAAATGTTTGCCACTTCCTTTTTTTTTTTTTAATTTTATTTATTTATTTGAGACAGAGAGTGCACATGCACAAGCAAGGGGAGGAGCAGAGGGAGAAGCAGACTCCCCACTGAGAAAGGAGCCTGACTCAGGACTCGATCCCAGGACCCTGAGATCATGACCTGAGTCAAAGGCAGTTGCTTAACCGGGTGCCCATTTGCCACTTACTGACATGGACTCCCTTCTGTCTGGTTTTGGTAAACAGCATCCTCATGGTCCCTCCCAATTCCTAAGCCAGTGCACTTTCTTCTTTTTTTTTTTTTTCATTTTAGCAACAACATTCTTCCAGTAGCTTCTAGGATAGACTAGGTTATACTTGGATAACAAACAACACTCCAAAAAATCCTGGTGGCTTGTAACAACAAAGATTTTTTTTTTCTCACTCAAGCTGCATACACTTAGTAACATGTTTTGTTTTTTTCTTTAAAGATTTTATTTATTTATTTGACAGAGAGAGATCACAAGTAGGCAGAGAGACAAGCAGAGAGAAAGGAAGGGAAGCAGGCTCCCTCCTGAGCAGAGAGCCCGATGCGGGGCTCGATCCCAGGACCCTGGGATCATGACCTGAGCCGAAGGCAGAGGCTTTAACCCATTGAGCCACCCAGGTGCCCCTTAGTAACATGTTTTTAGCTTATAAGTCTCTGAATCCAGAGGAACCATGCCCTACTTGATGGAGAGACCACTGTACAACCTCCACCAGTCTTGACCTGATTTTACGACAGTATGGGAATTTGGTTGAGGAGTGGAGAGTGTATTTTTGCCTGTGGAAGGGAGAGTGAGACAAATATTTGGCTAGATTTAGTAGTCACTAGTGGGCAAAAGGGGCAGGTTTAGTAATCACTGGTGGTGCTCACAGATTATTTTGGGTGTTGGCTTTCTGGGTACTTTCCTTCTCCCGTAGAGTCGGGAGTGAACTGCATTGGCCAACAGATCGTGAGTGGAAGGTACATGTGTCCTTTCCAGCTGGCAGCTTTAGGAACCTGTGCAGGCACACAATGGGGCTCTTCTGTCTGTTGGGATCTGGAATGAGGGAACATGGAATAGAACCCTCATGTGGCATGAATATGAAATAAACTCATATCTTTATAAACTCTAAGGTTGAGGGGTGGTTTGTGACCACAGCATGCCTGGAATAGCTTTGGAGTTGTTTCTTACTACTGTCTTATCCTGACTATCATGTGCTGCTTAGAGCTGCGGTATCCATCTTATGACTGAGAGGAGACAAGTTTAAAAAAAATAAAGAGTAAAGATAACACATGGAGAAAGGATAGAACAGAAGGTTGGAAAGAAAACATGGTTCCCGAGTAGAGCTACTGAACTAGACCTTGGCACTGTCCTACCTCCAGGCTTCCCAGTATAGGAGCAAACAGTGCCTTTACTCATCACATCTGGTGGGGTATTGTTACTTGTGGCTGCACGGTGGCGTGGTGGACAGAATGAAGGCCCACTGAATATGTTCATGTCCTAATCCCCACAACCTGTGTGCTCTCTCCTGTGGGAAAAGGGATGTTGCTGCTGTGATTGAATTACAGATTTTTTTGAGATAGCGATTATCCTAGATTATCTGGGTGGGCCCAATGTCATCAGGAGAGTCCTTCTAAGAGGCAGGCAAGAAGGTCAAGATCAGAAGAAGGGAATGAGTTATAGAAACAGAGATTGTTGTGATGCACTTTGAAGATGGGAGAAGGAAAGCGCCAGGACCCAACAAATGCAGGTAGCTTCTAGAAGTTGGAAAAGAGAATGAAGGAGTCCCTATCCCTCCCACCCCCGTGGTGGAGCCTCCAGGAGTCCAGCTCTGCTAATACCTTGATTTCAGTCCTGTAAGATCCATGTTTGACTTCTGATCTCCAGAACTGTAAGAGAACATATTTGTGTTGTCTTCAGCTACTCAGTTTGTGGTAATTTGCCACACAGCCCCAGGAAACTGAGAGACGTGGCCTCCACTCACCTAAAGACAGCGGACAGAATCAAACCCAAGTGCTTCACACCCCCAGCAGTCACCTCCCTGGCAGCGTGGTCTTTGCAAGGGAAGAGCTGACATTTCCTTTGTATTCAAAAGGAGAATCAATAAAATACACGAGAATTCCCTAGAGGAAAGGGATGAACAATCACCACTGAGGCCCCAACTCATTTCCTACTGCCCACAACAACACAAGGAGGGTCCTGGGAGAGGAGTTTACATTTCGTGTTCATTCTCTTGCTCTGTCTACATCTCCCAGCTACTCTGCACTGCAGCATCTGCTGGCCAGGGCCACCCCCAGATCACAGTCATATTAAAGTTTGCCCCCTGTTTGGGGGCAGCAGGGATTTGAGTCCAGCTGCAGCTGAGTTGGGATCAGAGTTGGACCAGACCCTCTTGTATCTGGGGTACCAGGCTAAGAGGCTGGCATGCAAGATTGGCAGAGTAAAATGTCCCCTCTCTGAGCCGCCAGGACTTCCCATGACCGCATGCACCTGACCAGCTCCCTCTTTACAGTTCTGATACTTGCTTCTTGCACTCCCACAGACTAGAAGGACAACTGAGTAGAGGGCACGAGTAATAGAAACTCAAGTCCCCAGGCAAGGCAGTAGACTTTGAGCTTCCTGGGGAGGGCGAGAGGAGACCACTGTAGCAGCCCTGTCTTCCTAGACAGCTTGTCCCCAGGCCTAGGGAGCAATGTCAGGGGACGGCCGCCTGGGGTGGGGTGAGGATGGGGGAGGGGCCCGGAGGAGACAGGCCCCAGCTCCGCACTTAAGAGGGCGTGTGCTCCCGGGCCCCACGTGCGAGCAGCTGGGAGGAGGGGCCGAGGGAAGCTGGGAAGCTGGACCCCGGGCCGGGTGGCAAAGCCAGAAGCCGGGAAGGCACGATGGAACCGGCTTCGCCTCCGGGAATCCGGGACACGTCCCTGCACCGCTACCTGGATGGCGAGTTCTGGAGCCTTAAGAACGAGCTCCACAGGCTCCTGGGCGGCAGCCCGCTCTTCCGCCACAGGTACCGCGCGCCGCCGCCGCCGGCCGTCTGGCCGCGTCCCCTCAGTCACCGCGCGCCCCTGGGTGCACCGCCCGGGGCGCTCCGGGTCAGGGCCAGGAGGCATCCCCTTACCCTGTGCAGATGACAGGCTCTCCCGGCCAGAGGTGTGCGCACTGCACAGGGCCACCGCCGACTTCACGGGGCCGCCGGGGCCGCCGGGAGGGTGGCCGCTGCCTGCCCAACTCCCTCCTACGCGAGAGTGGGGGTGAAGGGGTGGGCCCAAAGCGGCAGGCGTGGTGCTCTGCGGAGACTCGTGGCTGGAAGGTTTAGCTCTGCTTCTAGAGCTTAGTGGTTTGAATGCCCGCCCCTCGTGTCCCACCCTGGGTAGTGGGAGAAGGGGCAGCAAAACAGTGATGCGGTTGGCGTGGATGGCACCCAGGGCCGTCTTTCCCCGGGGTCGGGACCAGGTGTGCGGGAACCCGCAGGACAGTGTAGGCCACGGACATTTTCCTGGCACAGGGATGGATAGAACGGCCGTGCACAAGGCGTATGTGGGCGTCTGGGGTGAAGCAGGCTCCCAGGGGGCCCCAAAGAGCACAGGTGTGCAGAGTGGGCAACTGAACAGCAGCTGTGGGGGGGGGGGTCAAGTCGATGAAGTCATTTGATGCCAAGACCGCCCTGAGAAGTGGGCAGAGGGGCTGGTGCTTCTCAAGTTTACACTCGGAGAGAAGGACTCAGTGACCAGCAGTCAGGACCAGAACTCAGCACTTGTGTCCCACTGCAGGTTCTTTCTCCTGTGCTCTGCTAGGCAGCTGACCCCTTTGCAAGCAGTCTGAAAAGCCCACTCTTAGAACCAAGCTCTGGAGGTTTAGCTTAAGGAAGCCCTTAAAAAATGCCAGTATGTTTTGAAGGCGGATTAACTAGTTAGCTCTACCTTTACCTTTAGCTTATTTCTTAAGAATGAGGTGGGCTTGGGGCGCCTGGGTGGCTCAGTGGGTTAAGCCTCTGCCTTTGGCTCAGGTCATGGTCTCAGGGTCCCAGGATCAAACCCCACATGGGGCTCTCTGCTCAGCGGGGAGCCTGCTTCCCTTCCTCTCTGCCTGCCTCTCTGCCTACTTGTGATCTCTCTGTCAAATAAATAAATAAAATCTTAAGAAAAAAAAAAAGTATGAGGTGGGCTCAGACAGAAGGAGATGCCTTGTCCTTGCAGAAGAAGTCAGGGTTACTGCACTGGAAGGGGGTGGATTTAGGGAAGGTGAAAAGTGAGATGAGTAAGACCGTTTTTGTGTCCTGGAGTGTCTTCTCAGCATCTCTTTCCCTCTCTCTCATAAATAGTTCTTTATGTCATGGTTCTCAAAGTATGGTCCAGGGGTGCCCAAGACCATTTAAGGAGATTCAAAGTTAAAACCAATTTTGTAATAATACTAAGATGCTACTGGCTTTTCATTCCCGTTTGCTCACAAAGTGGTGGCTCCCAGAGACTACATGAAGTCTAATATCCCAATAGATTAGGTGCAGAAGCAGATATAAGAATCCAGCTATCTTTTATTAATCCCTACCATTAAAGGGATTTGTAAAAATGCAGAACAATGCAACTTTTATTACTAAATTTGGGAAAGGGTTTGGAAAATATAGCTTTTTCATTAAAAACTTAATGAGTTTATTAGTTACTTTCAAATGATTTAATATATATTCAAATTTTGTGGTCATACTTTCTAATATAGTAAATATCAGTCAATATTTGGGGGCTTCAATAATATTTTTGAGTTTATTTTTTCCTAGAGCAGTTTTAGGTTTACAACAAAATTGAAAGAGAGGTACAGAGATTTTCCATCTTCCTCCTGCCCCACATATGCATAGTCTCCCCCATTATCAACATCACCCACCAGAATGATACATTTTTTTTTTTTTTAACCAAGATTGAATATCATCATCATCCCAAGTCCATAGTTTCTGTTAGGGCTCATTCTTAGTGTTATACATTCTGTGGGTTTGGACAAATATATAAAGACATGCGTACATCATGGTGTATTATACAGAGCATTTTCACTGCCATAAAGATCTTCTGTGCTTTGCCTATTCATCTCTCCCCACAATCCACCCCTGGCAACCACTGAACTTTTTATTCCGTAGTTTTTGCCTTTTCCAGAATGTCATATGGCTGAGTCATACATTATGTAGTATTTTCAGATTAGATTCTTTCACTTAATAATATGCATTGAAGCTTCCTCCATGCCTTTTGATGGCTTGGTAGCTCATTTCTTTTTAGTGCTGAATAACAGTTCATTGTCTGGATGGGCCACAGTTTATTTATATGTTCACCTACTGAAGGGCATCTTGGCTGCCTCCAAGTTTTGGCAGCTATGAATAAAGCTATTAGAAATGTCTATGTCCAGGTTTTTCTGTGGAGGCCTCAGCAGTTTTGCAGAGTGCAAAGAGGTCCTTTTCATCATACTCAGTTCTGCTACAGCCCTGTCTACACATCTTGACACATATCTGTTCATGTATTCCTTGGTCTTCTCAGTGTAGTTCCTGGGCTGTCATCTCTTTGCCTTTTTCAGTTTAGGGAACTGCAGTTCAAAATATGGAATGGAACAGGGGTGCCTGGGTGGCTCAGTGGGTTAAAGCCTCTGCTTTCGGCTCAGGTCATGATCCCAGAGTCCTGGGATCGAGCCCCACATCGGGCTCTCTGCTCAGCGGGAGGCCTGCTTCTCTTCCTCTCTCTCTCTGCCTGCCTCTCTGACTACATGTGATCTCTGTCTGTCAAATAAATAAATAAAATCTTTAAAAAAAATAAAATAAAATATGGAATGGAATGGAATAGAATGGAATGGAATTCAATTCAATTCTATTCTATTCTATTCTATTCTATTCTATTCTAACTGCTGACTTGGGCCAAATAGAAGGGACTTCCTTGTGAATTACACAGCCTGCTTAGGGATGGAGGGAAAGGCAGACCAGCAGATTAGAAAGTCAGCAGGCAGCTCATTTGCCATATGATCATCATCAAGTGATACTGCCTTACTGAGCTCACATTAGCTCATCCACAGAATGGGGATAATGTCTGTGTTGCTAGGTCGTTGTGCTGCAGAGATGAGAAACTGATGAATGGGTATTCAGTGACAGATGCTGACTGCGTGTGACACCAGCTTCCTTCCCCCACCCCAAAAAAAGCCACCAACCCCCCCCCCCCCACTGAAAAGAAAAAGATAAAAACTCCATTATCATAACAAACACTTTTCCATTCTTTCTAGTTCCTGTTCATTGACGACATAGTTTCGGGGTTGTAATAACAGCATAGACTAAATTTCATATTCTTTTCCCCAAGTGATTCAAGATTCTGATACCTATTTGAAAGGTCACATTGTACCATCAGATTTGATGTTATCATCTGTAAGAAGACAGTGATCCTGATTTCTTGATGTTTTAACATTCTGCCAGAATAGAATGCTCCATAGGAGGCCAGAAATAAACCTCTCCATTCCCTCCCTGATTCACTGAGGTAACCTTGCCTCTCTGGTCTCCCATGGTTAGTCCCCCACCCCAGGCCTTTGAAGTTAAAATGAGTGTTGGGGTGGGGTGGGGTGGGGTTTGTGGCCATGAGGTTCAGCGAGTGCTGTATGTGTACAACGGGAAGTTTGTACAGGGTCAGGCCCTCCCAGGACATAAGAGGCTACAAAACAGTTTCCTTCCAAAAGAACAGAGGTTGTGTAATATCCTATGCATATAATGACTACCCTCTTCAGCTCAGGGGTTCACCCTGTATGCTCTGCTCCCAGGCATGGTATGAGCACAGCCCAGGCTCCCCTCTTAAGGAATGGCTTGCCCTCTCTCCTGAAGTCTGGCTTGCCAGGCTGACTTTCCTGTTCTACTCCATTAGAGAGTCTGGGATTGCCCTGGTTGCTGAGGGCCATGGGACAGCATGCTGTTTATGGTGACAGCAGGAGGATTTGGAAAGACTCAAGGTTCCTCTCGGGTTGTAGGAAATGTTGAAAAGCAAAATACATCTGAAATGAGCTAAGCTTTGAAAATGTTTTTGAGTTTGTTTCTTGGCAAACCGGAGCTCTTTCCTGAGGGCCAGGTTGGAGAGTGGGGGTGCATGTGTGTAAGTAGTGCACAGAGCCTCAGGGAGACAACCTATAGAACCCTCCTAGGCTGGTCTCTTACCACCTCCTCGCCTGCCCTTCTGCAAGGCTCCCCTCCCTGATCTCTCTGTGCTGCTTCCCCTCTCCCCTTCTTTCTCTCTACTCCTTTGCCTTCCATCCCCTAAAGCAATGCACAGTTCTCCCCCTAACCCTTGATGGTACCCCCCCCAACGCATGCAAGTATTCATGAAGATCTTCTTATTGTAAAAAGCCAAATAATACGGAAAACCTCTAAGTTTCCAAAATCATCCTCTCCCCTAACTACTTTTTTCAGTGTGGTAAAATACCCATACAATCACATTTACCACTTTAATGATTATTAAGTGTACAGCTCTGTGGCTTTAAGTACATTCATGACACTGTGCAAGTAGCACCACCATCTCCAGAACTTCTTCCCCCCCCAATAGAAATTCTGTACCCACTAAACAATAGCCCCCCTCTCCCCCTCCCCGCCAGCCCCTGGCAACCACTGATTCTATTTTCTGCCTCTTGACTGTTCCAGGAAACTCATATATATGGAATCATACAATACTGGTCCTTTTGCATGTGGCTTATTTCGCTGAGGGTAGTGTTCTCAAGGTTCATCCATTCTGACAAGTATCTGTCAGAATCTCCTTCCTTTTATGGTTCAATAATACTCCATTGTGTAGATATACTACGTTTTGTTTGCCCATTCATCCCTAGATGGACATTTGATCCCTCAGCCACTTTTCATACTTTAGTATGTTGTAGGGTTTTTTTCTCTTTTTCTGTTTTTCTATGAGTTTATATAGATGGGAACATTATGTTTTTATATAAATAGAATCATGTATTTTGTTTTATTCTACAGCTTGTCCTTTTAAAATTTACTTCTTATTTTTATTGGTATGATGTATGAACATCTTTTTTTTTAAACTAAAACAGATGACAATTTTATTTTCACATTTCACCATACAAATGAGTATTGCTTTTTTTTTTTGTCCCACTAACTCCCCTGCCAAAATTATTCTCTCTTTGATTGGAAGTGGGAGAAAGTCTTCCTTGTCCTGCTGTTAGAAAACACCTAGTCAAAGTACCATGATCTCCTGGAGAAGTCAAACAAGTAATATAAAATGGGTATCAGGAAGTTCCTGTCTCTCCTTATGTGTCTGGTTGAGTCACTCCTGGCCGAGTGCCATCATGGGGCAGGTGGGAGGTCTTATCATGGGGGGCCCAGGCATCATTGGCAGGTAGCCTCACATAGGCGACCTCTTTCCAGGAGCAGGTCCCATCACCGATGTCATCCCAGGAAGAGGAGGAACCATCCATGGCATCATGGCAGGGCCTCCAGTAGGGGGTATTGGCATCATACAGGGCGAGGAGGACCCTAAGACAAGGGGAGGGGAGAGGGGATCATTGTCCCTGCATGAGGAGGAGCACTGTATGGAATAGGAGGTAACTTTCCCTGTTGAAATGCAATGGTTGTTTTGTTGGTCAGACTCTAAGCCTGCCCTCCCTCTCTTCCTTCCTTCCTTTCTCTTTCTGATTTTATTTTAGAGAGAGAGTGAGCACAAGCAGGGGAGTTGCAGAGGCACAGGGAGAAGCAGACAGCCTGTGGAGCAGGGAGCCCAATGCAGGGCTTGAATCCCAGGACCCTGAGATCATGACCTGAGCCGAAGGCAGAGGCTTTAACCCACTGAGCCACCCAGGCGCCCCTCTTCCATCCATTTCTGATAGTAGTCTTGCACATTCTCTTTGTGTTTCCTACCACTGCAGTGTCTTTCTCACAGATGGAGAGTCATGGGTGAGGCCCGTGTTCCATAAATCGCAATCAAACTTAGGTTTGCTGATCTGCAGACCTTTGGCCACTCCATGCCTTGCCATATATGAACATTATTAATGCAAATAGTACAACAAGGTTTGTAATGAAAACCAGTCATCCCTCTGCCTTTGTCCTTCCTTCCCTTCCTCATTGACAACCACTCCTAGTTCTTTCACGTGATACTTATGTTGTTGACCTCCATATTCCTAAATAACATGCTCAAACATCCACTTCTTGACTGTATCATGACTCACTATTATAGAAAATGGAGATTCTCACTATCACACCCCTTTCTTTCTCTATTCTCTGACAATCAGCGTGTCACCATGTTTATTTCAATCACTATCCAGTGTTCACATTGTTATGACTCTATAAATATTATCCCCAGCCCTGATCCATGACACACCATATTTCATTTCTTTTCTTGTACAACTTTTTATGTTCTTTGGAGATATCAATTTCCCCCTTTATTCATTTGCTTAGTTTTCTGTAAACTGATCACTCACTGACCCCATACTTTGGGATAGAACACTTACACGCCTTCTACGTGTCTCTTCAGCGTTGTGTTGGAAACTTCCTTTGCATCTCCTCTGTAGTCAAGTCACTGTTTTCCCAGGCTTTCTCTTTCTCCCCTCTGTGGAGGAATAGAGATGGTCAGAAAATAATGTTACTCTCACTGAGAGGTGTGATTGTGTTCCCTCCCCTTGAATCCGGGTGGCTTTGTCACTGCTCAGCCAACAGAATATGACTGAAGTGGTAGTTTAAGGGCTCAGCTCTGAAGAGACTGGTACCTTTCGTTTCCTGTCTCTTGAGGTCCTGAGCAACCAAGTACAAAGGTCTGCTAGCCTGTAACTGTCATGTTGTGAGGAAGCCTAACCTGGTCCCCGGAGAGAGGCTGCAGAGAGAGAGAGAGGTAAAGAGTTGCTAACCCATTCCCAACTGTTCTAGCTCCCAGCTATGAAGTCATCTGAGGTGGGACCACAGACATTGTGAAGGAGAGACAAGCCATCCCTACTTGTACCTGTGTATCCAAATTCCTGATCAAAAGCATAGACAGAATACTAATACATTACTGTTCTAAGCCACTAAATTTTGGGGTACATTGTTCCATAGCTACAGATAACCAGAATAGTCTTTCATCCAATAGTATCTTGAGAAAGGATTTAAGAGTGTTATCTTTTTGAGATTTTTATGTCTGGAAATGTTTACTATTCAATTGGCTGCATGTTTTTCTGGGTATAGAATTCTAGGCTGAAAATAAAATTTCTGCCACGTTTTCAAAGACATTGTGCCATTGTTCTCTAGTGTCCAGCACTGCTATTAATAGATCTCACTGCTTCTGCACCCCAATCCTTTATAAGTGGCTTATTTTTCTTCCTTTTGGAAGCCACACCATCATGAGCATTCTTGTTTAGTGCTGGTGTTACATTATTTGCCCCGTGATGTGGGTCTCTTTTTCTTTCAGGTAATGTACTCTGTAATCTGGAAACTTGTGTTTTTCAGTTATTTACACTATTGTCTGGAACTCCCCTTATTCAAATGTTGGACTTCCTAGCCTTGTCCTCTGATATTCTTGTCATTTCTTCTGTATTTTCTATCTCTATTTTTTTTGTTGTTGTTGTTCTGCTTCCTGGGTGATTTTCTCTATCTTCCAACTCTTCCTGAGTTAAAAATATCTACTGTCATATTTTTATTTTTTAAAAAATTCTTTATATTCTTTGTACCTTTGTTTGTTTGTTTGTTTTTAAATAGCACCTGTAGTTTTCTGGTTGTAAAATCTCTTATTTTTTGAGATTTTTCTTTTCTGTTTCCTGCTTTGTCTCTGTTTCCTTTGGCTTCCTTTTTCCAGTTTGTACTTTTGACATCTGTCTTTTGTGTTTGAGGCTTTCCTTAAATGTCTAATCCACCTAGGGTATTTGCTCATAATAGGAGCAAAATAAACAGTGTAAGTAAAATGCTGATTGTAAACAGGCAGGGTTGTTGGCCACAGGCATTCCTGATCATAGAGTATCCTTTCAAGTGGCAGATCAGTATTACTGTTTTGTTTTTGGACTGAGTTAATTTCTCCAGAGTTTTCTGAGGGAAGGTGGGTGGAGAAAGAAGGACAGACAAGTCATAATCTTGGCAGCCAAAGTGATCATGAGCAGAATTCCTCCCTAGGTGACTTTAGACTGATTAGTAAATGCTCCTCTCCCAAGACATTTCACTTCCATTTGCTGGAAAATGCTTGTTAACTCTGATTTTTTTTTTCCGACTTTTATTTATTTATTTATTTTGTTGTTGTTGTTTTAAAAAGCTTTTTTTTTTTAAGCTTTTTTTATTTAAACATATAATGTAACCCTACCCCCCTCTCCCAACCCCTCTCCCCCCCACCCCCCTCAGTTTGTTTTATGACATTAAGAGTCTCTTTTGGTTTGTCTCCCTCCCGATCCCATCTTGTTTCATTTTTTCTTTTCCTACCACCTTAACCCCCACCCCCATTGCATCTCCACTTCCTCATATCAGGGAGATCATGTGATAGTTGTCTTTCTCCAGTTGACTTATTTTGCTAAGCATAATACGCTGTAGTTCCATCCATGTCATCACAAATGGTAAGATTTCATTTCTTTTGATGGCTGCATAGTATTCCATCGTATATATATACCACCTCTTCTTTATCCATTCATCTGTTGATGGACATCTAGGTTCTTTCCATAACTTGGCTATTGTGGACATTGCTGCTATAAACATTCGGGTACACGTGCCCCTTTGGATCACTACGTTTGTATCTTTAGGGTAAATACCCAGTAGTGCAATTGCTGGGTCATAAGGTAGCTCTATTTTCAATTTTTTGAGGAACCTCCATGCTGTTTTCCAGAGTGGTTGCACCAGCTTGCATTCCCACCAACAGTGTAGGAGGGTTCCCCTTTCACCACATCCTCGCCAGCATCTGTCATTTCCTGACTTGTTCATTTTAGCCATTCTGACTGGTGTGAGGTGGAATCTCATTGTGGTTTTGATTTGTATTTCCCTGATGCCCAGTGATGTGGAGCACTTTTTCATGTGTCTGTTGGCCATCTGGATGTCTTCTTTGCAGAAATGTCTGTTCATGTCCTCTGCCCATTTCTTGATTGGATTATTTGTTCTTTGGGTGTTGAGTTTGCTAAGCTCTTTATAGATTTTGGATACTAGCCCTTTTTCTGATATGTCGTTTGCAAATATCTTCTCCCACTCTGTCAGTTGTCTTTTGGTTTTGTTGACTGTTTCCTTTGCTGTGCAAAAGCTTTTGATCTTGATGAAGTCCCAATAGTTCATTTTTTCCCTTGCTTCCCTTGCCTTTGGTGTTGTTCCTAGGAAGAAGTTGCTGCGGCTGAGGTCGAAGAGGTTGCTGCCTGTGTTCTCCTCAAGGATTTTGATGGATTCCTTTCTCACGTTGAGGTCCTTCATCCATTTTGAGTCTATTTTCGTGTGTGGTGTAAGGAAATGGTCCAATTTCATTTTTCTGCATGTGGCTGTCCAATTTTCCCAACACCATTTGTTGAAGAGGCTGTCTTTTTTCCATTGGATGTTCTTTCCTGCTTTGTCGAAGATTAGTTGACCATAGAGTTGAGGGTCTATTTCTGGGCTCTCTATTCTGTTCCATTGATCTATGTGTCTGTTTTTGTGCCAGTACCATACTGTCTTGATGATGACAGCTTTGTAGTAGAGCTTGAAGTCTGGAATTGTGATGCCACCAACTTTGGCTTTCTTTTTCAATATTCCTTTGGCTATTCAAGGTCTTTTCTGGTTCCATATAAATTTTAGGATTATTTGTTCCATTTCTTTGAAAAAATTGGATGGGATTTTGATAGGCATTGCATTAAATGTGTAGATAGCTTTAGGTAGCATAGACATTTTCACAATATTTATTCTTCCAATCCATGAGCATGGAACATTTTTCCATTTCTTTGTGTCTTCCTCAGTTTTTTTCATGAGTACTTTATAGTTCTCTGAGTATAGATTCTTTGCATCTTTGGTGAGGTTTATTCCTAGGTATCTTATGGTTTTGGGTGTAATTGTAAATGGGATTGACTCCTTAATTTCTCTTTCTTCTGTCTTGTTGTTGGTGTAAAGAAATGCAACTGATTTCTGTGCATTGATTTTATATCCTGACACTTTACTGAATTCCTGTACAAGCTCTAGCAGTTTTGGAGTGGAGCCTTTTGGGTTTTCCACATATAGTATCATATCATCTGCAAAGAGCGATAGTTTGACTTCTTCTTTGCCGATTTGGATGCCTTTAATTTCTTTTTGTTGTCTGATTGCTGAGGCTAGGACTTCTAGTACTATGTTGAATAGCAGTGGTGATAGCGGACATCCCTGCCGTGTTCCTGACCTTAACGGAAAAGCTCTCAGTTTTTCTCCATTGAGAATGATACTTGCAGTGGGTTTTTCATAGATGGCTTTGATAATATTGAGGTATGTGCCTTCTATCCCTACACTTTGAAGAGTTTTGATTAGGAAGGGATGTTGCACTTTGTCAAATGCTTTTTCAGCATCTATTGAGAGTATCATATGGTTCTTGTTCTTTCTTTTGTTAATGTATTGTATCACATTGATTGATTTGCGGATGTTGAACCAACCCTGCTGCCCTGGAATAAATCCCACTTGGTCGTGGTGAATAATCCTTTTAATGTACTGTTGGATCCTATTGGCTAGTATTTTGGTGAGAATTTTCGCATCTATGTTCATCAAGGATATTGGTCTGTAATTCTCTTTTTTGATGGGATCCTTGTCTGGTTTGGGGATCAAGGTGATGCTGGCCTCATAAAATGAGTTTGGAAGTTTTCCTTCCATTTCTATTTTTTGGAACAGTTTCAGGAGAATAGGAATTAATTCTTCTTTAAATGTTTGGTAGAATTCCCCTGGGAAGCCATCTGGCCCTGGGCTTTTGTTTGTTTGGAGATTTTGGATGACTGTTTCAATCTCCTTACTGGTTATGGGCCTATTCAGGTTTTCTATTTCTTCCTGGTTCAGTTTTGGCAGTTTATATGTCTCTAGGAAAGCATCCATTTCTTCCAGATTGTCAAATTTGTTGGCATAGAGTTGCTCATAATATGTTCTTATGATTGTTTGTATTTCTTTGGTGTTGGTTGTGATCTCTCCTCTTTCATTCATGATTTTATTTATTTGGGTCCTTTCTCTTTTCTTTTGGATAAGTCTGGCCAGGGGTTTATCAATCTTATTAATTCTTTCAAAGACACAGCTCCTAGTTTCATTGATTTGTTCTATTGTTTTTTTGGTTTCTATTTCATTGATTTCTGCTTTGATCTTTATTATTTCTCTTCTCCTGCTGGGTTTAGGCTTTCTTTGTTGTTCTCTCTCGAGTTCCTTGAGGTGTAGGGTTAGGTTGTGTATTTGAGACCTTTCCTGTTTCTTGAGATAGGCTTGTATCGCTATATATTTTCCTCTCAGGACTGCCTTTGCTGTGTCCCACAGATTTTGGACCGTTGTGTTTTCATTATCATTTGTTTCCATGGTTTTTTTCAATTCTTCTTTAATTTCCTGGTTGACCCATTCATTTTTTAGAAGGATGCTGTTGAGTCTCCATGTATTTGTGCTCTTTCCACATTTCCTCTTGTGATTGAGTTCTCGCTTCAGAGCATTGTGGTCTGAAAATATGCAGGGAATGATCCCAATCTTTTGATACCGGTTGAGACCTGATTTATGACCCAGGATGTGATCTATTCTGGAGAATGTTCCATGGGCACTAGAGAAGAATGTATATTCTGTTGCTTTGGGATGGAATGTTCTGAATATATCTGTGATGTCCATCTGCTCCAGTGTGTCATTTAAGACCTTTATTTCCTTGTTGATCTTTTGCTTGGATGATCTGTCCATTTCAGTGAGGGGTGTATTAAAGTCTCCAACTATTATTGTATTCTTGTCAATGTGTTTCTTTGATTTTGTTATTAATTGGTTTATATAGTTGGCTGCTCCCATGTTAGGGGCATAGATATTTAAAATTGTTAGATCTTCTTGTTGGACAGACCCTTTGAGTATGATATAGTGTCCTTCCTCATCTCTTATTATAGTCTTTGGCTTAAAATCTAATTGATCTGATATAAGGATTGCCACCCCAGCTTTCTTCTGATGTCCATTAGCATGGTAAATTGTTTTCCACCCCCTCACTTTCAATCTGGAGGTGTCTTCAGGTCTAAAATGAGTTTCTTTTAGGCAATATATGGATGGGTTTTGTTGTTTTATCCATTCTGAAACCCTGTGTCTTTTGATTGGGGCATTTAGCCCATTTACGTTCAGGGTAACTATTGAGAGATATGAATTTAGTGCTATTGTATTGCCTGTAAGGTGACTGTTACTGTATATTGTCTCTGTTCCTTTCTGATAATACTTTTAGGGTCTCTCTTTGCTTAGAGTACCACTTTCAATATTTCCTGTAGAGCTGGTTTGGTGTTTACAAATTCTTTCAGTTTTTGTTTGTCCTGGAAGCTTTTAATCTCTCCTTCTATTTTCAATGATAACCTAGCTGAATAAAGTATTCTTGGCTGCATGTTTTTCTCGTTTAGTGCTCTGAATATATCATGCCAGTTCTTTCTGGCCTGCTAGGTCTCTGTGGATAAGTCTGCTGCCAATCTAATATATTTACCATTGTATGTTACAGACTTCTTGTCCCGTGCTGCTTTCAGGATTTTCTCTTTGTCTCTAAGACTTGTAAATTTTACTATTAGATGGCGGGGTGTGGACCGATTCCTATTGATTTTGAGGGGTGTTCTCTGCACCTCCTGGATTTTGATGCTTGTTCCCCTTGCTATATTAGGGAAATTCTCTACAATAATCCTCTCCAGTATACCTTCTGCTCCTATTTCTCTTTCTTCTTCTTCTGGAATCCCAATTATTCTAATGTTGTTTCGTCTTATGGCATCACTTATCTCTCGAATTCTCCGCTCGTGGTCCAGTAGTTGTTTGTCTCTCTTTCGCTCAGCTTCTTTATTCTCTGTCATTTGGTCTTCTATATCACTAATGCTTTCTTCTGCCTCATTTATTCTAGCAGT
>RCUC01165033.1:0-61583 GCA_003697995.1 Taxidea taxus jeffersonii
AAAAAAATGAGAATCACTTGGCTAATTTTTACTCATCCTTTAAGATAGCTTCTAGAAGCCCCTCTTGACCACCCAGGACTGGCTGGTTACTCTTCATCATTGCTTAATGATCTGCTTATTTTTTCTGGTTTCCTCATTAGTCTGCAGGTTCTTGAGGGAAGTGACCATTTCATACTTGGTTTTGTGATTCAGCACTGAGGGCAGAGTCAAATCCTCAGTAAATGCTCAGAAATCAATTAAGAGGAGTAATTAGGACTTTCCAAAGAATATATGTTATACGTGGCTTCCTGAAATTCAGACATAGTGACAGTGGCTTGAAATACTCTAATTTCATGGCCCATAAAAGTGCAGAGGAAAGAGAGCTCTGTCTAATGCAGTCTGCTAAAATGAAATTATTTTAAAAGTCAGATATTAATGCCGATTCTATGTCACTCAGTGGGGAGGAGATGCCAACTGTGTAGTAATAGCCTATTTTCTATATGTTCTTTCTAAACTTGACAATCCTCCTCTCCAGAGGAAAAAAATCTATTAAGTTAAGCATTCAGGTTTTAAAAATAATGTTTTAGAATCAAGTAATTAATAATTCATAGCATCTGTGGAAAATTGTGTTAGATACAAGTACAAAATTTCTGAGGCTTCATGAATTCTGGTAGAAGCAGAAAAGGACAAGCATACCAATACTTTGCTCACTGCAGTTAGGACAGAAATGCTTTCAAAATGTGGACTTCTCAAAAAGGACTTAGAGAGTGCCCCTTAGTCCTTCACCTGCCGAACATCTTTTTAGTCCTTGTAGTTCAGTCCTATACTTTTCAAATGAATTGGAATTTTGTTTCCCTTCCTCTCCTCATAGGTTAAGGGTGAGGGAATACCTCCCTCTACTCTATGCCATGTAAGAGGGACATAAGAGAAAGTGGTGTTTGCCAGATAAAGAGCCTGACATCTCATCCTCAGTGACTGGTGGCTGAACTGTAGAAAGAAACTCATCCATCCCCGTGTCACCATGGGAACACAGCTGAGTGCAGAGAGAGTTCTAGGGAGAGGTTAACGTGCATCTTCTGGAGTCTGGCACCAGAGATTGGGCCCTGACTCTGGCTTGGAAAATCCTAAAGACAAGAGGCTATGTGGAGGTGCCCCTGAAGATTAGACCCGTGGAAGAAGGTGATAAGAGGAGCATCCTAAACATCTAGATTTTGGAAAGACAGAGAGTCAAGCTTTCTCATGGCTTAATTGGATACTTGGTGAAGTAGCAAGTTCAGGGGAATCTTGAAAGGACTCTGCCTAAGAGGTCTGCTTATCAGGACAAGGTGTTCCCAATAAAATGGCTGTGTGGGGTATATCACTGGGGCAGCAGTGAGTGCTCCAGGAATGGTGTTGCAGGTACTGTGTGCTTGTGTGTGTGTGTGTGTGTGTGTGTGTGTGTGTGTGTGTTCTGGGGTGGGTTCTTTTCTCCTAATTCCATTCTCCCTCTCTACTACCCCAATTGTTGAGGACCAGGAAAAAAAAAATGTTAGTAATGGGGCAGGTAGAGGAATAGGAAATACCTTGATAAAAAACTGAAAAAGTAAAAAAAAAAAAAAAAAGTATTATTGAAGTGATCAGGATATCTACTGTACTCAATACTATTGATACCCTCCCAGGTCTCCGTTCTACCTGGCGCATCAGTCTGCCAGCTGCTATGGATGCTAGCTGCTAATAGCTCACAGCTGTTCTGTGCTGCTGAGACTTGCCCTTGGCCAAACAGGAGACACCTCACCCTGGAAGCACATGAATCTCCCCTTAGCTTAACCTAAGACAACTAGTATTTTATAGGAATGGCCAAATTTCTGCTACTGCTAGGATTGGATGTTCAAAATATTAGAAGTATTTTGGGGGGGGGGTTGGAGGGACATATCTATTCCTGGTGATAGTGAACTATAAAATCTAGGAAAAAAATGCATCTTACAGAAAGTCTGTTGGAAGCATTGGAGAACTACCAAAGCAACTACAACTTGAGGGGCCAACATCTTGGAGAGAAAAATGCGGAAAGGTAAATTTGATCGCCAGGGATGCTGTTCTCTTCAGGCACTGGCCAATTCTAAAGAAGCAGCAGAAAGGCTAGGAAACTGAGCAGACATTGATGGCTGAAAGGTGGAGAAGCCCAGCTAAGCTTTTGGTGGTCTCATGGGCTAGGGGAGAAAAACTGGAATTCAGGGCCAGCTCAAGGAGGAAGACCTTGGCAGACTTTCCAGGGTCTTAATTAGGCCCCTGGACAGCCTATCCCCTAGGAATGAGGATAGATTAGAAATAGAGCAACCCCACAAAGCGGATTATTCTCTGATCAGATTAAGATGATCTTTCTCTATTCTGTCAGAAGCAAAAGTAAATTCTATCTTGAACAAGATGAGATTACCTACGATCCCAAACTATTTCTCCAAATTTTGATATCTAGAATTCAGTAAATACTTACTGGAGACTCTGGAAGATAAGCATATGTTTCTGAAAATCAGGAGGAAAAAGCACAACAGAAACAGACTTGGAGGAGATCCAGATACTAAAGTTATCTGACAGAAACTTAATAAATGTGATAAATATAAAGGGTAAGATGGAGAATTTAAACAGATAATAACTTCTAAAAATAATCAAATGTAAAGTTTAGAAGTGAAAAATAACAACTGAAATCAATAACGCAATAGATATGGTTAATAGCAGGTAAAAAACACTTGAGAGAACTAGTGAGCTGGAAGATAAACCAGAAAAAACATCTCAACATGAAAGAAATGTGGGACCTAATTAAATAGATCAAACATATTTTGAACATGTTTTCCATTGAGGGGTACATTCAGAACCCTTCGATGAAAAAAGAAAGACTTTGGAATAGAAGGCATTTCTGAAGGGATGATGGCCAAGAATGCTTCAAAAACAATGAAAGATACCAAGAGTCAAGGAGCACTACAAGCGTCCAGTAGGATAACACGAAAAATACCATATTAGGCATATCATAGTAAAACTGCTTCAAACAAAAGAAGAGAGAGTCTTAAAAGCAGACAAAAACCAAAATAAGAAGTCATATGACTTCCCCAAAGAAACAACAGAGGTTGGCTAACAATGAAATTATCTAGTCAAAATTTTGAAAAATTGATCCGAATTATTTACTCAAAATTGTCAAAAAAATAAACTGACCTAGAATTCTATCCCAGTAAAAAGATGCCCTTTAAAAAAATTAATCAAAATACATAATTTTAGACTCACCCAATACCCCCCTCCCCAAAAGTAAGATAATTTTGTCATTAGTTGACCTGTGTTATAGCAAATACTGGAGTGAGTGCTTCTAAAAGATGATTCCAGGAGCATGGAGAGACAAGAAAGAACAAAAAACAATGTGAAGGATAAATATATGGGTAGATATAGATGAATATTGAAAGTATAACATAATAATAACAACAACAACAACATAATAAGTAAAATTTAAATACCTAGGGGGTGGGCACATAACAAAAATAGAACAAAAGGCTGGAAAATGGATGAATAGAACTATATTGATCTATGATCCTTGCATTATGTTGTCGTCAAAGTCAAGGATGCATGTTTTAATCTAGGGTATCCCTTAAGGGAATAGTAAAATTATAATAAACAAGATAATAAAAAGGGAGTGTGGAATAGAAAAATATTTAATTAGAAAACAAAATAAGGCAAGAAATAAGAGCAAAAGGAGCATGGAACGTAAGAGAGAAAGAAAAAATGTATAGCAAGATAGTAGATTTAAACCCATATATATCAGAAAGTACTTTAAATGAAAGACTAAATACTCCAGCTAAAAGACAAATACTGTCAAATTGGATTTAAAAAAACTTTTTGCTGCCTATAGTAAACGACATAAAAATAAAAGTGCAGAAAGGTAGACAGTGAAAAATGACAAAGATATTCCTTATGAACATTAACCAAAAGACAGCTGTTTTGCTAAATGAATTAGCAGACCAAGTAGACATCAAGGCTAGAAGAACAACTAGAGGGATATTTCACAATATTTCACAATGATAAAATGGTTAATTTGCCAGGAAGTAACACGGACAAATTTGCATGGATATAACAAGAAAATCTCGACGTTCATAAAGCAAACCCTGACAGAACCAAACGGAGTGAAAAGCAGATCCACAATAGTTTTAGGTCATTCTGACATACCTCTTATCCATGCCAATAGGATAAGCAGAGGAAAATAATTAGGAAGGATCGCGAAAAGTGGAACATGTTTAACACACCTGACCCAATGAACAAACCGGGACACTGTATCCAACAACTGCAGTGTGCTCTAAAAGGAATCTCAGCAAATTTCCAAGCATTAAACTCATGCAGAGGATGTTCCCTGATCACGGTGGAATCGAGCTAAAAGTCAATCATGAAAAGATAATGAGAAAAACCCATAACCATTTGGAAATTAAGCAAGAGGCTTCTAAATAAACTGTAGGTCAAAGAAGAAATCACAATGGCAATTAGAACGTATGTAGGCTTTAGAAAGAGAATCTGGTATCATTGTGCTAAAATCCTAACTGCAGCAGTCAAGGAGCCAGAATCGAATTTTCCTCATTCTCTTTCCTTAAAAGTTTCAAGGAATTTTTTATCTGTGACATGGAAATGTCATGATAGGGTTTTTAGGTGCTTATTCTATAGTTTGCTGTATTCATCTTATGGGTAATATGGTCAACTTAGAGTGGCTTTCTGGGATAATCATGATGATAATAATATGAGAAATACTGAAGACTGTGCCCAAGCATAGAAGGGCTATTTCTATCAGCCAAAAGATCTGTCTGATGACCTGAGTCATTTCTTTTTCTTACTTGTGTAAAGTGTTACTCTTCCCCGGGAAAGATCTGGTAGATGTTTGGGAGCATGGCAAAGCACTTCACACCATATTTTAAGCAAGCATACTGTGAGAAGTAATTAAGATTCCTGGTATCTGTTTGCTCACATAAAAAAGAAAGGGATATATAAACAAAATGAGACAAATTAGATATTTTTGTGTTCAGAATAAGGGCAAAGATGGCCCTTTAATATTGTTTTTATGTGCACACTTTCAAATGAAAGTTGTTCCTTCTAAGGGAAGATTACATTATTAAATAATAATAATATGCATAAGCTAAGAAATGGAAGATGATGCCATACGTTGCTCTTTCTGCCCCTCTGATGACGACCATAGGCTTCCAATGCCAAAAGTATTCAGGGTGTGTCACATGAGAGCCTTCTAGAAGCCTATGAGGCCGGAAGCTGTGCTGAGTTTTGCTAGAGGTAGCTCCTGTGCTCTGAGGGCCTGAGTCTTCCATTGTGGCTTGTCACAAATTAAGCGTCACAGTTTCATTACTGGAGCTAGATTTGGGGGGTTAAGGAGTTTGTTGGTTCTCTCCTAGCCCTCCCATAGCTTTAACCTTCAAGCCACCAGCCTGTCAGCTGCAGAACACAGTTGGCTTCTATCAGAAATGCAAAATTCGTCCTTGATGTTCAGATGAAGGGGCTGTGTTTATAATATTGTGCTCATAAAACAAACCTCATTCTTTCCCCAGTAATTGGCTTCCTGCTGACAGGAGCGCTAAAGAGATGTCTGACAAGAGTTTGAATTGGTGTGTTAGTACCTTTCTTATATACCTCTCTCCATCCGCTGCTTATATGTTCTCCTGTTAGCACACCCTTCACTTGCTAAAGATGAATTTGAATTTTCAGTGTCTTCTTGTACAGTCTTATTAGTGATTTGTAGTTTGCTTCGAGTGCTCATGACTTTGTAACTGTAAAAAAAAATCATGGTTAGGCTAGACTGTGTAAAATCATAAGGTCCTGGAAGTCTGAGTAGCCCCAGATGGCCCAGGTGGGTTGGTTTGTTTCTTTTATCTTTTCCTGTTCTGTGCCCCTTTGTTTGCCCAGAAAGACTCACCTGGATTTTTGTAAGATGCAAAAGATCTATTTCCAGTGTCTTGCCCTTTTGTCTATTGTGGAACACAATTGGACTCCTCTTTCAGAGGACAGTTCAAATCCACTTTAAATGATTACTTTTGGGGGGAAAGCATCCCGGATCCTTCAGTGCTGAGACCGAAGTAGTTCTGGGGCATGTATGATTAGGCGACTAAGTCAGAATGGAAGCATTTCTGAGGATGAGAGCCATGTTAAAGCAGTAACAGAGGTGCTGAATTTTCTTGTGTCGGGGCTTAGCGCCGCTTTTGCTGAGATAATGGGTGAGAGAATTCAGAAAGAAGGTTTTGCATCTGTGCTTATAATAACACTCCTTCCTCGTTCCCATCCTCCCCTAAAACCGTGAGATGGAATTGCAGTGATGAAACATGTTTCTATTAAACTCTGTAAGGAACACAGAGTAGGAAATTACAAATGTCTTCTATCTCCTCTTTATCAGTTAAGAAAGTTTACATTTAAAATCTGTGACTGGAATGCAGATCTTAAATACATAAGCCAAGGCAGCAGTTTAAGAGACTGTCGTCCACAAAGGCAGAACTAAATCACATGAAAATCAGTTGTGATACTGCTTAATGAAGAGCACATTGGTGAAACTATGGAAAGACTTGGATTCCGAGCTTAGTTCTCCTATCTGCTTCTTGTGTGACCTAATTAGAACTAAAGTCCCTTTGATCCTTCTGGGCCACAGTCTCTCCAACTATAACCTGAATGGTTTGGGCAAATGCTAAGGAACTTGTGAGCCTGTGAATTATACGTAGGATACATATAATTCACATAGGATACGTATCAGACTTGGATTAGTGTTTTGCAAGTAACTGACATATACGGCAGGGTTGATATTCTTTTATATATATATTTTTTAGATTATTTATTTATTTATTTGACAGACAAAGATCACAAGTAGACAGAGAGGCAGGCAGAGAGAGAGATGGGGAAGCAGGCTCCCCGATGAGCAGAGAGCCCGATGCGGGGCTCGATCCCAGGACCCTGGGATCAATACCCGAGCCGAAGGCAGAGGCTTTAACCCACTGAGCCACCCAGGCACCCCTGATATTCTAAATATTTACCAGCCCCAGCATAAGTACTTACCGGTTAAAATGGAGGTTTGATGTAAACAACCAGTGGCACTGTACCTGTGCACGCCACCTACAACTGCACTTGTGAGAAGGAAGCCCGGGCTATTTGTGCCAAATTGCTAAGGTAAAAAAGTCTTAGGAATCACCAGTCCCTCTTCCTGTCTTTCCAAGTTGTTGCATCTTCTGTTAGAAGCAGCACATTGTGATAATGAAGAATTGCTGCAGAAAGATGACACACATGCCCCAGGGCATAGGCACATGACTGGAGATCTCAGTAACGTGGTGTATTGTTAGGGTAATGGCACTGGTGAATCATACCTCCCTGTATCCACTTCCTCTGTTAGTCTCTTACCACACTCACTCTGGCTATGTGACTTGCTTTGGCTATAGGGCATTAACAAATGTGACCCAAGCAGAGACATAGGAAATGCTTTCTCATTAGGGCTTGCCCCATCTCTTGCTGCTTTTGGAACAAAGCCACTCTGTGAAGAAGTCTTCTGGCGACCCATGGTGCAGCGGACAGCTGGCACCATTCGCCAGATGTATGAGTGAGGCTTGGACTAAAGAGCCCTCTATGAGCTGACAGATGATGATAGAAACATGAGCAACCCCAGGGGAAACCAGAAAAGGAACCACCTAACTGAATTTCACCCCATCTGCCTACCACAAATTCAGAGCAAATAAAATGGTGGTTACTTAGGCCACTAAGTATTGGATTGGTTTGACATACAGCAAGAGGTAGTTGATACAACAAGAAAGGAATCTCCAAGTTAGGTGGAGGGGAGGGGCACTGGTGGAAGGAAAGAGAGCTGAGGTCTCCTTCATTATTTTCTTCCTTGAAGTTGGGGTCAAGGATTGTGTCTAGTTCCTGTAAATAGATCCTTGCTTCCTAGATGGGCCAGGAAGCTCCTTCTTACCTGTCTATCTGGTCAAGCACACTTGGTTTCAGAAAAAACATAGGTAGTTTTTCCCATTCCCTCTTAATGAAGCACACAGGTAGATTTTTTTTTTCTCTTATACTTTTCCTCAGTCACAATTTTTTCCCTTTCAGAATACAATAAGGATCAGTTGGCCTGACCTTTTCTTGTTGACTCAGTGGGTGGCCATTATCAAGAAATTTCATGGAATATTAGGAGAATGAAAGGGTTTTGGGAAGGAGATGAGAAGATAAGCTTTTAAAATGACTGGGAAATAGGATATTTTCCAAATGCCTCTCTCTATATATAGCCTGCAACCATCTTGCCTTCAGCACATCTTTGAGACAATAAAAAAAAATCCATTTTATCTTTGTCCTTCTGTTTCTGATATCTTTCCTCTGGCAGAAATGAGTCAAAGAGTGGATATAAAACAAAGCCCTGAGGACTTCTGCTTTTTGTCATAAATGACTCTTAAATTCGACAAATACATAAAGGCAACTATTTTCAGGTATTGAAAAACAAGCAGCACAATCCCCCAAGAAGGGAAACTCTCTCCCTATGTCCATCCAATTCACTGCCCAAGTTTCCAACTGTGGTACAGAAAGCTAGAGTCCATCCAGAGTGTGGTGATGGTCCTGTTGATCTAAAGGGGCAGAGAAAGGAGTTTGGGGCAACTCAAGTGGATGGAAACTGCACATCAGGGCACTTGGGAGGAGGGAGCTGTGGATAGTAAGAGAGGGAGTGAGAAATCTACATGGGAGTTCCCATGAATTCTTCACTGAGGACTGGGACACAGCTTCTAGGGCAAGGTCACACAGAGCTTTCTATGGCCTGAGAGTGAATACTACTAGAAGATGCTGGAGTTCTGACCCAGCCTAAGGAAAGAGTTCTTGTTAGCATCTCAGACATTTATCCTAGACACCAGAAAGGTCCTACTCTAGAAACAAGGACCATGTCTTATAGTAAGGCCTATTCTAGACCCACCCTATGAAAGCCTAAAAATCCAAGCTTTGCCAAAATCTTTAGGAGACAGAGAGTCTGGAAATTGAGCCCACTAACTTTTAAGGAATGAGGAAATACTAGAGCTTTCCATAGCAGGAAACCTGGGCTAACAAGTTCAAATGTACTAGCCAATAATTAATTTGCCTGTCAAAGACGTTACAAGAAAAAAATGTATAAACTAAAGTCCCTCATTAACATGGGTGGGAAAATAAAAAATTTTAGCAAATCAAATCCAGCAATAGCTAGGAAAAGGTAATACGTCATGACCATGTAGGGCTGATCCTAGAAATACAAGGATGGTTTAACATTTGCAAACCAATACATGTAATCCACCACCCCAACAAAATGAAGGAGAAATAAATAGTCTCAGTAGACAGAGAAAATATTTGATGAAATGCTTACAACCACATATAAACTCTCTCAGCAAATTAGGAATAGGAGGACAATTTCCAGCATTGATAATGAACATATTAACTATATTTGCAATAAATACCATAGTCACTGATGCAACACTGAATGATATTCTTTAAGACTGAGAATATGGCAAAAATATTTGCTCTTACCACCTCTATTCAACATTGTGCTGGAGGTCCTAGCTAGTGATATAAAGGAAAAATAGAATAGAAAGAACAAAGATTTAGGAAGACTGTTTTTATTCATAAATAACATGACAGAAAAACCTGAGCCTATAAAAAACAAATAAAGAAACAAGTAGGATTAATAGATGAATTTAGTAATGTTTTAGGATGTATCCAAGTTAAGAAAAATCAACTGTATTCTTTATATTAGCAACAAACAACCATATAAAATAAATATTAAAAAAACATTTAGGATAGTATCAAAACCAAAATACTTTTAAATAAATGTAACAAAAGACATCAAAGATTTGGGTATAGAAAACAATAAACATTCCTCAGAGAAAATTCTAAAATTCTAAATAAAGAGATATACCATGTTTATGGATTAGCAGACTCAATATGGTTAAGATGTTACCTTTTCTCAAATTGAAAAATAAATCCAGTGTCATGCCAACCAAAACTGCAGAAGTCATTTTTGTAAAAATTGAGAAGCTCATTCTAACATCTACACAGAAATGCAAAAGCATAGTAAAACAACAAAAATAGTAAAAACAGTTTTGAAAAAAACCAAACAAACAATTGGAGAAATTGTTTTACCTGGTTTCATGACCTTCTATAAATGCTACAGCTATCAAGACAATATGGAAGAGTCGAAGGGTAGACACAGTCAATGGAACAAAAGAGAGAATTCAGAAAGAGATCCACATGTATGTGATCGATTCGTTCTGACAAAAGTGACAAGGTAATTCGGTGAGAAAGGGATAGGCTTTTCAACAAATGGTAGGGTAACAACTGGACATTCATACTAGAGAAAATAAACTTTGGCTTATGGTCCATAACATACAGAGAAGTTAACTCAAAATAAATCACACATCTAAATGTCACAAATCAACTATAAAACTTCTAGAAGATAAGGCGGAAAAATATTCATAATCTTCGGATAAGCAAATATTCCTAGATAGGGCACAAAAAGCACTAATCCTCAAGTTTAAAAACGGTAATTTGAACTTCATCAAAACTGAAAACTTTCAGATCGATACTTGGGTATCGATCCAAGATATACCATTAAGAAAATGAAAAGCAATCTATTGGCTGGAAAAATATTCATGCATATACATATATCTGGCAAAGAGCTTACAATCAGAATATACAAAAACTCTTATAATTCAACAATAAGAATGCAAATAACCCATTAAAAATGGGAAAAAGACTTAACACTCTACAAAATGAAACATATAAAGAACATACACACCATAATAATAAGGAAGACAATCCATTAAAACAAGAAAAAGACCTGAACAAACACTGTACCCAAAAAATATGGAAACTGGCAATAAAGACATCAGAAGATGCTCAACATCATTATTCATCAGGGAAATGCAAATTAAAACCACAGTGAGATACCACTTCACATATACCTGAATGCAAAAATTTAAAAAGACTGTGAATATCAAACACTAGGTAAGTATGTGGCACTACAGGAAATCTCACACACAGCTGGTGAAATGCAGTGGCACAACCATTGTAGAAGATGGTTTGTTGGTTGCATATAAAATTAGACATGCACTTACTACATACCCTAGCAATTGCCCTTGTACATATTTATCCCCCATTCTTTCAAAATAAAATCATGTCCACCAAAGATTTGTATATTGATGTTCACAGTAGCATTATTCACCAAAGTCCCATGGGATAAACAACTCAAATGTCCACAGAGGTGAATGATAAAAAGGAGTAGTATATTCATACAGTAGAGGAATACTCAGCAAAAAAACAAACAGAAAGACGTGGCACAACATGGGTGCATCTCAAAAATACACCGAGTGAAAGAAGACATTTACAAATGAGTACACATTGTATGATTCCTTTTATGTGACATTTAAAAATAGGGGTTGCCTGGATTGTAACTGACTGCAAAGTAACCTGAGAAAACATTCTGGGGCTGGTGGAAATATTCTACAGTGATTTCATAGTGCATATACTTGTCAAAACTCATTGAGCTGGACACTTAAAATGAGTGATTTTACTGTATCTAAATGATGCTTTAATAAAATTAATTTTAAAATTGAAATCCTTTAGTGATAAAAATAACAAAAAACAATAGCAAAAACAATAAAAAGCCTTGAGGAAAGTCTTATTCAATTTTCTTTTTATTGAAGAAAAATAATTTATTACTTATTTCCATTCAGTTATGAAGGATATAAAGTATCGAATTGTAGCATCATAAAATTTAAGGAGAGTGCCAGTTTTGATTCAAATGCAACTATTATCAAACCTTTTCACACTGACAAATTTAAACTTTACAAAGGTGAGGGAGGCATCATTTGACCTATTTTTATAATAAAGAAAAGGAGCTAAGAGAGGTTAAATGGCTTGCCAAGAGTCACAGTGAAGTAGATGCTGGGATTCAAACTCAGGTCTTTTGGCACTAAATTCAGTGCTCTTTCCACTGCACTATGTTGTTTGTCTTCTTCTGCATCCCTTTTAAAATCCATTCAATAACCAAAGCCAATAATATCTTTTCCATTGCCAGGCCTTAAATTGCATTTCCTCTGATGTTACTAGATAGAAAAAGGCTTTTTCACTTGGCACTAAGTTGTTTTGTTTTGTTTTTTCTTTTTCTTTCCAGAAATCTTCTCAATCACTACTTTCTAGAGATGCAAGGAACTTTGCCTTTCTCACAGGAGGTACGGAAACTTTGAATAGTCAAATTAAACTGAATCTTATAAAGCATTTTTTCTCCCCAACCTACATTGCTAATGAGAGTAGAAATTGGTACAGTAGTTCTGGAGAGCAATTTGGCAATAGGTATCAAAACCCTTAAAATCTGGCCTATCCTTGGACTGAGCAATTACCCTTTTGGGAGTTTATCCCAAGGAAATTAGAGATGTGTGTGTGTGGGTTTATGTGCAAGGATATTCATCACAGCATTATTAACAATAGGAAAAAAATTGGGAACAAGCTCCATGTCTGTGTCAGAGACTTGTTTTTTTTTTTCTTCCATTGTCACATATCTTCTTCCTTAGCAATGAGCCTGGTTTGTAGATGGGCAGATTGCTACCCAGTAAAGCATTACATACATTGGCCCTCTCTTAGAGCTAACCTGTGGCCATTGGCAGTGTGGTGTGTGTGAACATGAAGTAAGAACCCAGTCTCCGTTATTTGGCCATTTTCCTTTGACTTACTGGACTGTGGGTGTAATGGTTGGGTCTGAACCATTTTGGAACATGAAGCCATCCTCTAAAGATGGCAGGATAGCAAGACAGAAGGAGCCTGGGTACCGGCACAGTGGGAATCCCTATGCATGCCTTAAGACGTAATTTGCATGAAAGAAAATAAACTCCAGTTTCCTTTAAGCCCTGTATTTAAAATTCCTATACAAGTAGCCAAACTTAATCTAACAAACACTATGCTCAACAGCAAAGGGATAGTACATCAGGCATATATATATATATATATCATGGCATAATAACAAGCAACTGTTTAAATGACATTATACAAGACTCTATTAACATGAAATAATTTTCACAAGGTAAGACTAAGAGAGAAAGAATAGGCTACATTTTTGTAGATATTTGTATGATATGATATTTGTAGATATCATTTTGTTATATAAATGTGCATATTTATATATATTTTTGTAGATATTTTATATCTATATATTTTATATCTATATATATCTATATATTTTGTAGCTACATTTTTGTAGATATTTGTATGATATGATATTTGTAGATATCATTTTGTTATATAAACATGAGCATATTTATATATAGATATGTATTTCTATGTGCACATATATATCTTTTGTATGTCTCTATATAGAGAAAAATATTATAAATATATACAAATATAATATAAAAATAAATATAAAATAATAATAATGAACAACATAAAATGTTGCCAGCTTGTTTGAATAGTAGAATTACAGATTTTTTTTTTTTTAAAGACCTTATTATTTATTTGAGAGAGAGAGAGAGATCACAAGCAGGGGGGAGAAGCAGAGGGAAGGGGAGAAGCAGGGTCCCTGAGGAGCAAGGAGCCTGATGTGGGGCTCGACCTCAGGACCCTGGTATCATGACCTGAGCTGAAGGCAGTTGCTTAACCGACTGAGCCACCCAGGTGCCCCAGATTTTTTTTTTTTAGTGTGAGGTTTCCTTGTGTTTTTCACATTGGGTATGTACTACACTGGCTAAACAAGAGGAATAGCTGTCAAAATAAAATAATCTTGTTCCTAAAACAAAGCAAGTTAAAGTGTGATTCACTAATTTTAAAGAAAAAGGCTATATATTATAAGATTAACAAAAGAACTAGAAATTAAATATTGAGGAAGTCTTGTTACGGTGTGGATTTTAAAATATATGCTGCTGTTGCAGATCTTGTTATATTGATGCATGAATGGCTATGATTACTTTATAAAACCGTATGTGAACCAATTATTTAGTAGATGAGTGAATGTATATACATCATAGCTCCTACTCAAATAGGATGTGAAGCAGAGGGACATTCTAAAGTTGACATCTAGCGGTTGCTGTGGTAACGTTATGGGCTACAGTTTAGTGATCTTTTATGTCAATTTCTAGAGTTGGAATTGGCATATTCTTAGCTTTAACATGAAAAAGGAGACAGCGATTGGTGGTTATTAACCCTTACAGACTGTATTTGTGATTGCTATTCAGTTTTGAAGAGAGTAGTGGAATCACAGTAGAGGTATAGAAGAATAGCCCTAAAATGATTAAAGGAATCTAAAACCTATCTTAGAATTTTCATAGCAACTTTAAAGAACTGTCACTCCAGGCAATAATATTCATGATTATTACAGAACACTTACAATGCAACAAGCACAGTGCTTCGTGCTTTATAAACACCATCTCATTTACCTCTGTTCCCTGACTAGACCATAGCAATGTCCAGCAAAGTGGTATTATTACTGTTATTTCATAAGAGAAGACAAAACTGAGACTTAGAGAGTCTCCATGAGTTTTCCAAAGCCACATGGTTAGGATACGGTGGTGCCAGGATTCACACCCAAGTCATCTGCCCACACACGTACGCCCGCTCTATGCAGTGTTCAGGTGGTTGTCCATGGTACCTGATCTGGGTGTATTATAAATATTCCCTATAAGGGATACACTGCTGCAATGCTAGCTTATCCAGTCTACTCTTAATCAGCTACACTTATTAACAACAACCACTCTGAGCATGATACTGTTGCTATTTATAAAAGTATGATGGGCCCTTCTTATGACAGGAAGTATACAACCAAGCTTACAAAAAAGCCGTGCCATATCATAATTTGATTTGGAGTCTAGCTCTGTGGTAAGGCAGATTGGAAGTGGGGGAAGTCTAATTATGCATGAAAAACACTGCTTTAAAGAATGTATAGCATTGTAACAGCACAGGCAGGAAGGACCACCCTATAGGTACAGGAACAGTGTGAGCAAAGGGGCGGCAGTGGGAATAAACAAAGCAGTTCTAGAGAAATCTCATATCTGGTTGAGCTTTAGTATAAACAGTGGAGTGCGAGATATCCAGTAGGAGAAAGATAGGGCTGAATTCACAGAGAGTCTAAGAGTTCCGTCTTGTTGTAGAGGTAGTGGGGATAATGAAAAGTTTTTGATCAGGAAATGATCATTTTTATTTAATAACCTCTTTATAGAGTATTAAAGTTTTGTGATAAATTTAGAACTTTATCTTTGTGTAATATGTAATTCTTTCATATATCTCCTTTCATCTTCACACTACCAAACAAATGTGTTATTAATAGGTGTAAGTTAAGGATGTTATTAAAAGACAATGGGGCAAATCCTGAAGGCAAGCAGGAACACTTGAGAATTCTGTAGCCATCACCATTTGCTGTGAAGGGTTGGATGGTTAAATTGACCTGGGAGATTGAAAAGTCCACCCTACACTGTCCTTCAGGAACAGATGGGGCAAGCAGGTGAAGGACTGTGCTACTGTATTTTGCCTTGGTCAGGCTCTCTGCTCTCAGTCTGAGAAGGGACCTCAAATCCCTCCCCCCAGGCTCCTTCACTGAGGTTTCCAGGAGAGACAGAAGCTATTTTGTAAAGCTGTCAGCTGTCCCGAATAAGGGAAATAGATAAAGCAACCAGGAACAAGAGAAACAGATAAGAGGTGAGTTCTCAGGAATCAGGGGGAGCCTTGTCTGCCTTGGATTAAAAGGAGAGGGGAAGACGATTTTGGAAGGGTGGGGTGTGAGCCGATGGATGGAATCTTTGGCTGCTGTTTGATAGCAAGGTTTCAGAGACAAAATGAGTCAACAAAGACATCCAGTGGCTCACTGAGAGACAAAGGACAAGGGAGGGATAGGTGCAGCTGGACGCAGGATGCTTCATATCGGGATGGCTGCATTTATCAGAGTGGGTGAGCTGGAGGGAAAAGGTGAAAAATAAATCAAGCTTTCTGCTCCTACATGTTGGGTCCTGTTAACTTGGACATTCTTTGTTCCCTCCAGTTGGTGACTTAATCAGTTCCCTTGGGGAAGCTTAAAGACTGATGTGGGATCTTGGAAAGATTTGCATTGCTCCCAGTCAGTGTTGGGTATAACTGCTCATGATCTGACAACCTATCTGATACACTTGACACCCTCCCCCCAACACATCTAATGATAAAGAATTGCAATTAAAAAACCCCATCTGGAAAGGGGAAAACCACACACAGTGGTCATTGCCCATAGCACATAAGCATATCCTGTTGGCCAGAAGATGCAAAGACTCCCTCCCTTCATTGAGGTGTGGCTTTCTAGATCTGCTAAGATGGCCTCCCCAGATTTTGGTCACAAGGAGGATCTTTCTTAGACTTTGTCCTTTGTCATCTGAGCTGGGCATTGGGAATATATTCCAGGGGCTTTTCAAAGGTCACATGCCTTCTTTTTTTTTTTTTTAATTGGGGGTTCGGGAATTTCAGTCCCTCATTTGCTGAGCAATAGTTTAGTGTTTTTTGCATCTGATCAAGTCTGCAATCAAAGCTGGAGACAGTGCTCAAATTTACTCACCATCTAGGGATCTCCATCTCCCAGCAACCACTCTAGACGCTCTGTTCATGCCCTTAGTCCTCAGCTTAAATGACTTCCACTGGGGCCTCTACAAGGCCATTCAGAACAATTTCTTAGGGTAGGAGTCACAGCTAATGTATGCCCCTGTGCTCCCAGGCTGCATCCCCCAAATGGATTTTTGTTCTGGGGAGACTGTCATTTTTCTTAACTTAGATATTCCAGACTTAGAGGGAGTTTGAGAGGTATATGAGGGCTCAAGGCTCTGTTAGACCTCGGTGTTACCTACCTTATTATTTTTTGCCTGTGGTTTTTAAATCTTATTTTCTTTTTTACACTAGCTTTAGTTTGGTGGAGACAATTTTGTTTTCTCCATGCTTAGAACTTGCCAAGATTGCCAACTTTCAGCCCTCTTAGATTACTGCCTCAGTTAGAAAGGGATGGTTTAGTGGCATTATATTTTCTTCTCTTTCTGGTCTCAGAGGGACTATGTTTAATTGGAGACTATCCTTTTATTATAAATGTAGCCAAGCCCTTCCAATCCCTGACACCCTATTCTCTAGCTTTAATAGACACATGATCTGAACCCCAAAATATGAGTAGTAGTTTACCAGTGGTTATGCAAATATGTAACAAGAACGTAGGTCAACCTCTTAGTATGAGGTCTCCATGGACCTCAGCTAATTATACTTTTAGAGTCTGTTACTAACAATTCCTTTCTCAAATTTAGAATTTGTTATGATTGTGGAACAAGTAGCAGAAATCCAACTGCTAATTGTCTTGAACATAAAAGGGGGACTTGCTGTTACATTTAAATGAAAGTTTAGTGAGAGATCAGGCACGGTTGCATCTAGGTGCTCAGTGCCATCTCAGCATTTCTTTGAAAAATGTTGGCTTTATAGTTAGGCAAGCACTCCCAACCTGATGTTCATATGCCAGCTTAAATCTTTCTAGCTCAGCAACTCCAACAGAAAAAAAAGAAATATACCCTTTTAAGTGATTGCAGAAATAATCCTGGACCTGTTGCCCAATAGCTCTGGTTGATCTGGGTTGGGAAAAAATGTACCTATCTGAAGCAGTCACTAAGAGGATAGGATAGTTTGGCTAAGCCTGGGTCATGGGGTTATCCTAGCACCAAGGGTGGAGGCATCTATCATACCTTTCTCACATGGATCGACTTGGTGAAGAGGTAGTTTCTCAAAAAAAAAATAAAAAATAAAAAATAAATTGGCTGCTTGAGCAGGCAAAAACAACAAATATCTTACATGCCCTGATAGACCAGTTTTGAAACGGACTCAAGAAACCAGCTTTGTTAAATGTGGCTGCACCAAGTCTTGCATATTACTCAATGAGTCTCATTGCAGGAGTCTCACATAATATACAAGTTTCATATACTAAGCTTTAGAAAGTTTTCTAATTTAGAGCTCAGATGATATAATAGGGTTAAGAATTATGCAGAAGGGGCACCTGGGTGGCTCAGTCGTTAAGCGTCTGCCTCCGGCTCAGGTAATGATCCCAGGGTCCTGATATTGAGCCCCACATCTGCCTCTCTGCTCAGTGGGGAGCCTGCTTCTCCCTCTCCCTCTGCTGCTCTGCCTGCTTGTGCTCTCTCGCTTTCTCTGTCAAATAAAAAAAATAAAATCTTAAAAAAAAGAGAATTATGCAGAAGTAGCATATAGTGGCGAGACCCTCACAAATATTCCACAGATATTAATGAACTCCTTTCATGTGGTAAGTAATGACCTAGACAGTGGGATACACATTTGATAAAGACATGGTTAATACCTAGAAGGGCTCATAATGGGGGTAGGAAGAATATCTTCAAACAAATAAATCACAACATGATAGGCAAATGCATATAACAAAGGATACAGTTGTCTTTTGATAACCACAAAGTGGTGGGCACTGAACTTTTTGCTCTCCCCACATTTTCTCACTTAAACCTCAAAGCAACCCCTCAAGGTAGGCATTATTCCCTAAAAACATTGAGATTTGTAGAGATAAAGTTTTCTGTGTTTGGTCCTTTCAGCTGGCGAGTAGCAGGGGCCTTGGAGAAATCCTATTTGGGAACTGTATATCTGTTTTTGGCAATTCTGGGAAAGCATAATCATTCTGTAAGCCATCCAATAACTTTAGAATAATTTATTTTTTCTGTCTTCTCCATCTCTTAGAGCTTATCTGTCAGTAAGTCCTACCAATTCTTCCTTTGTGATGTTGCTCAGGTTTTCACCCTATGCTCCTTCCAAGTCATTGTTCAGGTCTTTAACATCTTTTTTTTTTTTTTTTTAAAGATTTTTTTTTTTTTTTTTTTGTTAGAGAGAGAGAGAGAGAGCAAGCACAGGCAGACAGAGTGGCAGGCAGAGGCAGAGGGAGAAGCAGGCTCCCTGCCAAGCAAGGAGCCCGATGTGGGACTCGATCCCAGGACGCTGGGATCATGACCTGAGCCGAAGGCAGCTGCTTAACCAACTGAGCCACCAAGGCGTCCCAAGGTCTTTAACATCTTGTACCTGGATTGCAGGGGCCCTATAACTGGTCTTCTTGTTTCCAGTCTCCCTTTAATTCATTCTGCTACAGGTGGGTTTGGAGGTGGGTGGAGATTGTAAACCACACTGCCTCAATCATTTATTTGGCAAATACTTATGATAAGTAAGTCATAGTGTGGGATCATAGTTTAAATCTCCAATTAAAACACAGTCATTTTTGAGGATTTACCAATGTACAGGGAAGGTAATTGTCTCCCGTTTGTCATAATGGAATACACATCACCAACTCCTTGCACCCCAAACCTCAACGCTATCTTACTGTTGCCTTAAAAGTGTTTAAATTCTTATGTCTCCTTGGGCAAGGAAAACAAAAGCAACATTAGACTAGTGGGACTACACGAAAATAAAAAGCTTTTGCACAGTGAAGGAAACCATTAACAAAATGACAAAGCAATCTACTGAATGGGAGAAGATATTTTCAAGTGATATATCTGATAAAGGTCTAATATCCAAAATATATAAAGAACTTATATAACTCAACACCCCCCCAAAAAAACCCCAAATAATCTGATTAAAAATGAACAGAGGACCTGAGTAGAGATTTTTCCAAGGAAGGCATACAAATGACTAATAGATGCATGAAAAGATGCTTGACATCACTGATCATCAGGGGAATGCAAATCAAAACCACAGTAAGATATCTTATACCTGTCAAAGTGGCTAAAATAAAAAATACAAGAAGTAAGTGTTGTTGAAGACGTGGAGAAAAAGGAACACTTGTGCATTGTTGGTGGGAATGCAAACTGGTACAGCCACTGTGAAAAACAAAATGGAGTTTCCTCAAAATGTTAAAAATAGAATTACCATATGATCCAGTAATTTTACTACTAGGTATTTAGCCAAAGGAAATGAAAATACTAATTTGAAAAGATATGTGCACCCCCATATTTATTGCTGCATTTAATACAATAGCCAAGATATGGAAGCAACCCAAATATCCACTGAAAGATGAATGCATAAAGAAGTGGTATATATATATATATATATACATATGTATATATATACATATATATATTTATATGCATAAAAAAGTGGTATATATATGGCACATATATACACACATATATGTAGATATATAAATATACATTTATATATACATATATATACATGTGTGTGTGTGTGTGTGTATATATATATATATATATATAAATGTTCCTCAGCCATAGAAAAGAATGAGATCTTACCATTTGCAACAACATGGATGGACCTTGGAGGTATAATGCTAAATGAAATAAGTCAGTCAGAGAAAAAAAATGCCCTATGATATCACTCGTATGGGGAAATTAAGAAACAAAGCAAATGAACAGAGAAAAACAAGAGGAAGGAAGGAAGAAAGGAAGGAAGAAAACAAACCAGATTCCTAAATACAGAGAACAAATTGGTGATTACTAGAGGGGAGGGATTGGTGGGAGGATGGGTGAAAAAGATAAAGGAAATTAAGGAGTTCATGAATCATGATGAGCACTGAGTAGTATATAGAACTGTTGAATCATTACACTGTACATCTAAAACTAATATGACTATATATTAATTAAAAATATATTCAAGAGTTGAGATTTAATAAAAATAATAATTTTTACCCCTTGAAAAATTATTTGAACTCTTTAGCTTAGTATCCAACTCAACCTATGCAACCCATTCAAACTCATTCCTGTAGTGTCCTCAAATCACCTCCTCTAACCAACTCTACTGGGTCTCTGTAGAAGGCTCTGGGTCTGTCCTCCTGCACAGCTTGTTCACACTACCCCCAGGCTTTATCTGTCCTTGGTGGTTCTGGCTGCTTGTGATTTTACTTGGAAACTTTGAGATTACTTATTTGCCCTTGATACACATTTCTCCATGATATTTGGCACTTGTGACCTCTGAACTCTGATTTTTTAAAAAAATTTTAAATTTATTTGACAGAGAGAGAGATCACAAGTAGGCAGAGAGGCAGGCAGAGGGAGAGAAGGAAACAGGCTCCCTGCTGAGCAGAGAGCCTGATGTGGGGCTCGATCCTAGGACCCTGAGATCATGACCTGAGCTAAAGGCAGAGACTTAATCCACTGAGCCACCCAGGTGCCCCTGATTTTTTTTTTTTTTTAACATTTAAGTATTTTCTTCTACAGGACTGTGTGCTTTATTGTATCACCAATACTTGATCAAATATTTGTTCATCAATGCCCTGAAAACACTCTGACTAATGGGGGACCTGAGCTTCTCTGTAGAGTAGGAATAGAGAGGATCAGTTAAGAGGAAGAGAGATGGAGATAAAATAAGGCACAGATAAAAAGTTGCTTCTCAGTCTTTATTCTTTTATTCTTCTCTTGCTTTGCTACAGTCTCTGGTGGGGGACTGAGTTTCCTCTCTATCCAGTGGCAAGGATTCAAAGTATGATCCTTGAGCCAAAGACTGAAGTCAAGTACGAAAGTCAATTTTACCGGCTTACTTGGAGTTTGAGGCATCTCTGAGACAAAGGGTAAGATATTTTTCATTATTCATTGATTTACTGTCCTTCATACTGTTGGACTAATAAAAATCAGCAATTTAAAAACTAGTTTTATGTAGTATCTTAAGATTATACAGTTCTGACGATATCTTTATTAACCATAAAGATTCTAGGGGAAACTTTTTTCCAAGTAAAGGTTATATCATCTAAATCCTTGTTTTATGTTAAGGGGAATTTGTGATTAGTGTTGATACTCTATTGTGGTTCACTCTGATTTTCTCTAGGTTAAAGCACTTAAGTAGTTGATAAAATACCATTTTGTTCCTATTCTCTGCTTGTAGACAGTATTTTGGTTGACCTCAGGGCTGAATTATTTTCCCTGAAGTAATTTTACAAAAAGGACCAGCAATTTGCTGATAACTTTGACTATAAATGACTGTACAGCCAAGGCATAGTAACACACTGATTACATAACAGAGTAACAAGAATGAAATCATGGTACTTCTTATGTGATATCTTAAAACAATTTCCCCGTTTTAGGGGCTCATACTGCTGAAGATTAATTATAGTTTTTTAAGGTATGATTTTTAAAAAGAAAAAAAGAGGTGTTAGTTTGATTTGTTTCCTTTCAAACAGTCAAGATAGCTTCATTTTCTGGAACTTAACTCCGTGAAGACAGAAACATTGCACTGGATAACATTTTGCTCATTCATCTATAGGATGTTTGTTCAGTTGAGAAATGAAGACGGGTCTCAGTATATGACATAGAGTGATTTGTTCTAAATGGCACAAAAACTGTTTCTGAGCCAGGACAGTTTTAGTTCAAGGTCCTGTGAGAGTTGCTGCTTATTCTGATGCTTGGATACCATGATCTAATGAAATCTGCACATTAGGGACTTTCCTGGGGCTTCATTCTCCTCCCCCCCCAAAACACATTATTAGTTTTGTGTAATAGGAAAGAAGAAATATGCAAAGGCACATACACCATTCTGAATTAGGGGACCATTTTTTTCCCTGTGTTTATGATGAAACGACTTTAGTTTATGTACAGTGTGCTTTAGTGTGTAAAGGGACACACTGAAGTGTTGTGTGCTCAACAAAACAGAAAATCTTTTCTTGAAATGATTAGAATGCAAATACTATTTTACAGTTCTGGTGTCCTGGCATTGTGGGGAGCATGCTAGTATATTGGTGTTTTTGTTAGAAACAGAAGTGAACTGTAGGGAGTTTACCCAAATCCTACCCCCCCTCACCCGTTTTAAAACCACACTGAGCAAGAGGACCAAATTGCTTTTTTATTCACAATTTGGTCTTCCTGTGGTGGTGGTAGTCCTCTGCTCCCATTGTTTGTTTTGCTTTATGTTGGACACCGACAGAGATCAAAACTCCATTTTATGGACTTCTAGTTTGGCAATATCCTGGCAAATGGGAAAACAAGAAACATAAACCAAATTTCTGCCACAATGCTTTTAATATTGAGACAGATTTTTATCTAACAGAGCCAACAGAATGGAACATGAGAGCACCAGCAGCTCCAGGCTGTAAACACAGCTTTCCGATGACACGTCCCTAGGGGGACAGATCAGACAGTTTCTATATTATTCAGCTTGTCACTCTGCTGGCAAAGAACTGATTTTTGCCTCAGAAAATGTCTCTTTCCTGAAACTCCAGCTGTCCTTCATTCATAAAGCAGTGTTTTAATAAGGTGGTTGTTTACTGGGAAAACAATGTTAATGTTAATAATGAATCACTAGCAATATAGCATATTCCTTATGGTGGATGGTCTGCGTGCTGCCAAACAGCTGGAGGAAAAGTGAGGAAAAATGCAATCAAGCATTTAAACATCATAGCTGGATGTTTCCAAACACAAAGTGTCCAGATGTTTAGCATTGTGGAGGTAATGTGTTTGATTGCTTGCCTTTTTCATATTTTATCTGGATCTTTTGATGTTCTGTAGATAGAGTCAGGACTATTCTTCATTTTCAGTGTGCTGAGCAGTTTTGCTTGTCATGAATAGCAACAATAATGCCAAAGACTGGCAGAGGCCAAGCCTGGCAGGGATTGCTCAAGACGAGGGAGAAGAGGAAGCAATGAGACTCGGACTATGGTTAAATGGGTCCCTCTCCTGGCTGATGTGTGTGGAAGCATGTGCCTTTTAAAAGGCAACAGCTGAATCAGTTTTCACGCTTCAGTTAAGGGACAGTTAGGAATTCAGAAGTTGGATGGAAGATCAGTTCCTCTTGTTTTCCTTGAGACCCAAAGGCTGAATAACTAGGTCCTTCTTCAGGATAGCCACTTCCAAGGAAGAAAGCTAACTGTCTTTATGCCTGTGAGGATACTGGCTTCAAAGGAATGTGGTCCAGCTAAACTGTAGTAAAGTTGTTCCCTCCCTTAGACTGATGCCTCTTCAGGCAAAATGACAAATCCAAAGTAAACAATATGAAGCACTTTTCCCTTTCAGGATCTCAGAGTACCCAACCCAAATCAATTCATGCTTCCTACTGCAAACTTCTCCGACATCAAGTTATTGGTACTTATAATTAGAGTCATTGCGGAATGCTCCACTAAATTAAAACCCCTGCAAATTAATTATCTCATCAGAGATGGCTCAGTTTCAGAAATGGATTCATAGATCCTGGTACTAAAATAGATGCAACTCCCTCCTTAGAGTGAAAGCAAAAATAGTCATTTACTGACATGTCCCTGCAGGAATCAATAACATTACAGATCACGGAGAAGCCAAGAATAGCCGGGGCATATTAATAACTCAGTATGCTCACTGATTTTATTCAAGATGACTAGTTAAAGCACACTGCACTGATGATGACTCCATGGCATGAGAAACAATGTCATCATTAACATGGGGACTGTTTAGCATTTAGAACATTTCACAGATAAAGAGAACTTAACACAAGACTATTTATTGTGCTTTAGACAGATGGTTTAATGTTTCTTTAGCCTTCAGCCTATCAGGCCACCCATGGTTTTCTTCAGCCAAGGGCTTTTTAAAAATAAATGGTGTATAGCAATTTTCTAACAAGACTGACTGCAGCATGTTTCGCTAAATCTTTTTCCTACCCTCAACTCTCCCTTACAGTAGTTTGTAGTTGACAAACCTCCCTGACTCCAGTTCCTCACATATAAGTAATGACTGACATAAAAGGAGATGAAGGGGCTGAAATTTCATCATTAATGGTTTCTTTGCTACAGAAAAGCTATTTAGAAATGATTACTTTGAAAAACAGTTCTTCCCTGATTAGACACTGACTGACTCTGGAGAAGCTGTTCCCCCAGAATCTTTCAATACAGGAAATATCCAACATAGATGGATAACTGTGGGTAGCAAAATATGCATATAAAAGTTGGTTTAAAAATGGTAGAGAAGAGTAATTGTATCTCTGTCTGAGGAATATGTAAATGTGTTTAAGAAGGGACACAGAAGCTGCAGATTCCCTGCTCCTACCATCAAAGTGTAAATCAAGCACAGTGGAAAAGCAAGCGGGATGCATTCTTACAGTGGAAACTTCTATAGGGATCTTAATGACTTCCTGCCCTACTCTGGCCCCTGTTCAGCTCCCCAGGCAAAATAGGGAGCTCTTCTGTGAACTCTTTTAGGGGAACAACATGGCCCAAGACCCAGAGACTCTGTGGATTGGCCCGGATGGATGCTTATTTGCACATTCTTCTCTATGTAACCTCTCCGATAAGGTTCAGAAGAAGCAAGCTTAGGCCAGGAGCTCAGGAAAGCTATTACACAGCACAGAGGGTTTAGAGATCAGATGTATTTAGGAGGGCAAGTGTCTCCTGTCTGCCTACTCAGGAGGGCATGAGAATCTGGAAGTCTTGGTCGGCTCAGAGCCTCTGATTGGCTTTTTTCTCTTTGAGGAACAAAGATGTCTTGCTGGAGACTCAGATTTCCCACTAGCACATTATGCTGGGCCATACTGGAATTCTTGCAAGTTCTGTGGCTGCAGCTGGTGTCCGGGTCTTGCAGCAAAACCACCAATTTCCACACCTATGTGGCGGAAGCCCACGGCTCCGATATTGGTGTTCTGACAGTGTCCCGTGTAATTACCAGCTCGAAGTACCACGCCAATTCCGCCTGATGAAGTTCAACAGCCACTCTTTGGGGTGTGAGAGGGAGATGGGCAGCTGACCCTAGCGTACGTGGACCTGGACCATGCGCCGCAATGTGGCCAAGCAACACAGTGCGTGCTGGCCTTTGACCTGATCAGCTTCTCACAGGAGCAGTTCCGGCTGGTGCACGTGGAAGTGGAGGTGAGGAACCTCAATGACCAAGCACCACGCCACACACACACACACACACACACACACACACACACACACCCCCTGCCAGATCCCCATGGAGGTGTGCAAGAAGGGACCCTGGGCACGCCCATCCCCCTGGAGGTGCCTGTGGATGAGGACGCCTGGCGGAGCCTCACAGCCCCTTCCGCGTGGAACTGCAGACGCGCATGGACGGCGCCCAGTGCGCTGACCTGGTGCTGCTACAGGAGCTGGACTGCGAGAGCCAGACTGCCTACAGCCTGGAGCTGGTGGCCCAGAACTGCGGCTGCCCGCCGCGCTCCGCCACGGCCGCCCTCAGTGTGCAAGTGCTGGACGCCAACGACCACAGCCCGGCCTTCTTGCAGGGCTCCGTGGCCGAAGTGGAGCTGGCGGAGGACGCTCCTGTAGGCTCCCTGCTGTTCGACCAGGACACAGCCGACTCCGACAAGGTCTTTCATGGACGCAGCCGACGCACAGTCTCTTATGGACTCAGCCGACCCGACCTGGATGCAGCGGACCCCGACGAGCGCCCCAAGGGCGACACGGTGTTCGCCTTCGGTGCCCGCACCCAGCCGGAGGCGCGCCGCCTCTTCTCCCTGGACCCGCGCTCGGGCCGCCTCACCCTGGCAAGACCGGTGGACTAGGAGCGTCAGGACACCTATGAGCTGGACGTGCGGGGCCAGGACCGCGGCCCCGAGCCCTGGGCCTCCACCTGCAAGGTCATCGTGCGCATCCGCGACGTCAACGACAACGCTCCGGACATCACCATCACCCCGCTGGCCGCCCCGGGCGCACCTGCCGCCTCTCCCTTCGCGGCCGTCGCCGCTGCCGCCGCTCTCGGGGGTGCGGACGCGACCTCGCCGACCCGGCCCGGGACGCCAGAGGCCGGCGCGGTCTCTCTGGTCCCAGAGGGGGCGGCGCGCGAGAGCCTGGTGGCGCTGGTCAGCACCTCGGACAGAGACTCGGGTGCCAACGGGCAGGTGCGCTGCGCCCTCTACGGGCACGAGCACTTCCGGCTCCGGCCTAGGCGGGCAGCTACCTGGTGGTGACTGCGGCGTCTCTGGACCGCGAGCGCATCACCGAGTACAACCTGACGCTGGTGGCAGAGGACCGCGGGGCACCCCCGCTACGCACCGTGCGGCCCTACACGGTTCGCGTGAGTGACGAGAACAACGCACCACTCTTCACACGGCCGGTCTACGAGGTGTCGGTGCGAGAGAACAACCCTCCCGGCGCTTACTTGGCCACGGTGGCCGCCCGGGACCCCGACCTGGGCCGCAACGGGCAGGTCACCTACCGGTTGCTGGAGGCAGAAGTGAGTCGCGCCCTACGTCTTGTGGGACTCCACCACTGGGGAGCTGCGCGCATGACGGTGCTTTGACGGCAGTGAACTGGTCGAGTTGCCGCTGGGGCTGGAAGCACTCGACGGCGGCTCTCCGCCGCCCGGTGGCCGGGCCGTGGTGTGGCTGCATGTGGAGGACCAGAACGACCACGTACCTGGGCTGGTCACACTACCACTTCAGTGGCTCAGCCCAGCCGCCTCTGCCCCAGGGCGCGCCCCTGGGCTACCTGGTGATCCGACTGCAGATGAAGGCCCCAACGCTGAGCTAACCCGCACACTTCTCCGCAGCGACTGCGGCCTCAGGGTGCTAGAGCTGCGCCCGGCGAAGGGTGAACTGTCTCTTCAGCGTCGGTTGTCCCCACAGCTCACCAGTGGTCCTCGTGGTGCTGGACTGAGGCCGACCAGCCCTGTTCTGCACCACCACTTGGCTCCTAGCGCGGACGGATTCGGCGCCACCTGGCGAAAAAGTGGTGCTGGTGCCGCCGCCGCCGCCGCCGCCGCCGCAGCCACCTCGGTCGCTGCCAAAGGAGTGAGCAGAGGGACCCTCCTGGTGTCGTATAATGCAGGGAACAGGGCGGCTGCCTGGCTTCCCCGTCGTGTTGATGGGATTTTTGGCCAGTGGCTGTGACCTTATGCTGGTGGCCATTGCCACCGTGACTTGTTTCAGCCAAGGTGAGGCTAGGACTTGAAGGAAGAAGCTTTGTGAGCCTAGCGGGAACAGGTCCCACGAGACAAGTGGTCAGTCTGGCCCAAGTCGCAGAGCAGTGGGGGCTGCCTCCCAGGGCCTCCAGCTGAGGTTCTTCCCAAAGACACAGCTCGTTTCCACTTATGTAGAGGCCCAGGAGGGTGAGGCTGCGGAGATTTCCCAGTCTGAGAGAGCAGGGTGTTCTTGTGCTCCTTGCTTGGGGAGAGGAGCATGATCCTATGGGCCCAAGTAGACCACCCAAGCAGGTTTAGGGACCTTGTTAACATTTAGTAGATTTTCATACCGAGAGTGCTTTGAAAACTCAGCAGCTGCTCAGGACTTCAGAGGACTACTTTTTCAGGACTTTTTAATTTTTTGTTTGAGAAGAAAATTTCTTCACAGATGAAGGCAGAAGGAGGTATGATGGTCATGTGTTCATGGAGGCCCAGGTCTGTTTCTGCTGGTCTCACCCCCGGTAACTTCCTTGTGGGTCCAGTTGGAACATCTTGGTCCCTCAGGGTTTAAATACTGTCTCCCTGAAGCACTCCCCAGGGGAGGATGTTGTGCTTGCTCCGTCAGTTTTGATATCTGAGTGTCAAATACTAACTGCTACTCTCACACCTCTCTTTTTTTTTAAATTTAATTTTATTTTTTCAGTGTTCCAAGATTCATTGTTTATGCACCACACCCAGTGCTCCATGCAATACGTGCCCTCCTTATTACCCACCACCAGGCTCACCCATCCTCCCCCACTCCCCTCCCTTCCAAAACCCTCAGTTTGTTTCTCAGAGTCCACAGTCTCTCATGGTTCATTTCCCCCTCCAGTTTCCCCCAATTCACTTTTCCTTTCCTTCTCCCAATGTCCTCCTTGATATTTCTTATGTTCCATAAGTAAGTGAAACCATACGATAATTGACTGTCTCTGCTTGACTTAATTTCACGCAGGATAATCTCTTCCAGTCCCGTCCATGTTGATACAAAAGTTGGGTATTCATCCTTTCTGATGGAGGCATAATACTCCATAGTATATATGGACCATATCTTCTTTATCCATTCATCTGTTGAAGGGCATCTTGGTTCTTTTCACAGTTTGGCAACTGTGACCATTGCTGCTATGAACATTGGGGTACAGATGGCCCTTCTTTTCCCTATATCTGTATCTTTGGAATAAATACCCAGTAGTGCAATTGCAGGGTTATAAGGTAGCTCTATTTTTAATTTCTTAAGGCATCTCCACAGTTTTCCAAATGCACCAACTTGCATTCCCAGCAACAGTGTAAGAGGGTTCCCCTTTCTCCACATCCTCTCCAACACTTGTTGTTTACTGTCTTGTTAATTTTGGCTATTCTAACTGGTGTAAGGTGGTATCTCAATGTGGTTTTGATTGAATCTCCCTGATAGATAATGATGATGAGAATTTTTTCATGTGTCTGTTAGCCATTTCTATGTCTTCTTTGGAGAAGTGTCTGTTCGTCTTCTGCCCATTTTTTGACACGATTATCTGTTTTGTGTGTGTTGAGTTTGAGGTGTTCTTTATAGATCTTTCACCCTTCTTTTTAAATAGGATTCAGGCTCAGGTCCTCTCCATCCCCATCCCTGTGTAGAGAGGATAAATCTGCAAGTTGAAGGTAATTCAGAGATGTATCATTCTCTCTGAGCAGCGTGTTTGACATTTTGTGCATTTTTATGGACAATAGAGTGAGTCTGTCCTTTTCAGTTCCAGGACACATTCAAATCCAGATGAATTTCATGTGAAAGTCAACAGAAGAGGAGACAATGAATTGAGTGACAGAATTTCTGACATCAGTGGAGAGGGGGCTTCAAGAAAGCATCTTTGCAGTGATTGCAAAGCCAGAGGGTAAGTTCAGAGCTGCCACTTTGAAGCTCCTCCTCATAAAGCCATCATAATTCTATATGCCTAAATGAATTTTAAAAAAAACTAAACAAGTGATCCCAAATGGGCATTCACAGAGGGGAGTATGCTGAGTGCTGCTGAACAGAGCTAACAGATTTTTGGGACTACTTCTTATTTAGCTGGTTCTATGTATTTTAAATGCTTTACACTTACTGACTTATTTATTCCCCATAAGAAATCCAAGGAGGCAAGAGACCGAGGCACAGGGTTTAAATAATTTACAGAAGTATCAGAGTTAAGATCTTAGCCTGGTAATTCCAGCTGTAGATTTCCACCTCTTAATCACCTATGAAGCTGCCTCTATTAAGGCAAAAAGAGTAAAACACTAAAAAATCTAAATATGGTGGTTAGTAATACTAAAATAATTTTGTACCACAAGCACTAAGGTGAACTTCCCATACTTGGGGATTTTGGAAGTGGATAGCATTTAAATAGGTAAGGTTTTTATAGGCTAGGATGAAGTATGCTGGGAGCACATGAATGTGTGGTTTCATTCTGCTGTGCTTTGTTTCGAGAATTTTGTACCCACACAACATCATGCTATTCACCTTAGCCTCATGTCACGTTTGGGGGTTTTGTTTTAGGTCAAACCTCGGTATTGTTATCTAGTTCTATGGGGACGATCAGTTATGGACTTTGTGCTCATTTTCATGAAAGTGGGCACTAGATCTTTGGTCCTTCAAAGAAGATACCTTACTCTCCAAGATGAGTGCTAATGCTATGTCCTAGTGATTCAGATATCTTTTCACATTATGGATATTTTTGTCCAATCTGTGTTTAGTTCCTTCAACATTTTTTTTTAAATAAGATGACTTCTAGAAGCATCTGCATCCTGGTCCCTTTCTGAATATTCTCTAGTTTGTAAATATCTTTCCTAAAATTAGACCTTTAGAGTTGGATACAGCACTGCAGAACTGGTCTGTCTCCTGAGTTCCAAACTAATATTTCTTCGCCTACTCAACATCTCCATTTGGGTATCTAATAGACATGCTATGTGTTCAAAACTGAACTCTTGATTTCTATTCTACAAACCTGTTCTGTCTGTAATGATTGTATCTCAGTAATGACAATTTGATTCATGTAGTTGCTGCCATGGCCAAATCCCTGGGTCATTCTTGGTTTGTGTCTTCCCACACTCAGTTTCCAATCCATCAACAAATCTGATTGGAATTACTTTGAAAATATATTCCCAATCAGTGCTCTCCTCACTACCATCTTTGCTGCTGTCCTCTCCCAGGCACTGTTAGCTCTTGCCTACATAACTCCAGACTGGACTCTGCTTCTATACTTGCCCTCTTGCAGTCTGTTTTCCAGATCAGGTCATATAATTCAACTCTCTAAAGAGTTCTCGCTTAAAATGAAATCCAAAAATCCTTGTCATGGTGTCCCAATTACTACTGCTCTGTGTAACAAAATGTGACTCAAAATGTAGCAGTTTAAAACAACTGTTTTATTATGCTCATGGATCCTGTGGGTCATTTTGGACAGTACATAGCAGGGAATGCCTTGTTTCTGCTCCAAAGTGTTTGAGGCCTTAGCTGAGAAGACATAATAGTTGGGGGCTGGAATCATCTGGAAGGCTTTTTGTGAATTAGGATTTGTGAATTAGAATTATTTGAAGTCTAGGATTGCTCACAAGGGGGTGGGAAGTGGGGGGGTTATGTGTGTCCTTTGTAGGTATGTCAGACTTAGGTAAGTCACATGGGGGCTCAAGGTTGCAGGCATCAGTGTTCCACTAAATAAGACAGAAGGCACATCATCTTTTATGATCCAGTCTCAGAAATGATATAGTCATTCATGTTCTACTGGTCTGAGCAGTATTTTTTTTTAAGATTTTATTTATTTATTTGACATAGAGAGAGAGATCACAAGTAGGCAGAGAGGCAGGCAGAGAGAGAGGAAGGGAAGCAGGCTCCCCGCTGAGCAGAGAGCCCGATGAAGGGCTCCATCCCAGGACCCTGAGATCATGACCTGAGCTGAAGGCAGAGGCTTAACCCACTGAGCCACCCAGGCGCTCCTGGTCTGAGCAGTCTTAATTAAGCCTATCCATATTCAAAGGGAGGGGATGGACCTCCACTGAAAAATTATTAGAGACTTTTGAGGCCATGTTTGTAAATAAGCCACACATGGCCAACAAGGTCCCATATTATCTGGCCCCTTGTTGCTTCTCCCAGATGACTTCTTATTACTCTTCCTTTTGATAATTTAGAAACTGAATTAAAACAAGAATAAGCTGGCCATTCCCTAAACAGAGAATAAACAGTAAGAGTCCCAGGAATTTGATGTTTTTTGGAAAAGGATAACTTAACATTAAATGATCCGAAAAGATAAACTTACTGCAAAATTTTCAAGTTTTGAGATGACACTAAAATCTTATAGAAAGTAACACAGCACAATGAACTTCTAAAAAACACTGGGACAATTTTACCCTAATCTAAAATGCAATATGATCCTAGGACGTAGTCATACAGTTATGATGTATAAGCTGGCTGGACTATAACTTTCATTCATTTATTTATTCATTCATTCATTTTTTTAGTACATATTTGATGCTTGGTGATTGAACAGGGAACAGGGAACAAATGATAAATGTGTAAAGGAATATCAGGCAGTGATAAATGATATGAAGGAAAATGAAGCAGGGTAGAGCATAACAGCTGGGGGGAACAGCTTGAGGTATGGGTATGGAAGATATCTTTGAGAGGGTAGACATTTGAACAAAGGCATAAATGAAGGCAGAAGCAGACAATATGGATATCTTGAGAAAAAGCAAAGAGAAGAGCTCCACAAATATTAACTCAGCTTGATCCTCTCCATAATGCTATTAACTAGGTACTATCCTTCAACTATGTTTCACAGAAGGGGAAACTGAGGTAAGAGTTGTTAAGAGGGTTTGCTCAAGACCACCCAGCTGCAGGGGCAGAGCTGGGTTTTCAATTCAGAGAAGTCTGGCTCCAGAGTTCATGCTTTTAATGTTCTGCTGTAGTACATGTGCAGTGGGGTTTTAAACACTTATTTTATGGGTCTTCTAAAGGTTTAGGACCGATTTACATTCCTGAGGATGTTTCTGTCTTTGACTTTAAATGAGATATTCTGATTTATGGTTTAGTTTATGCTCCAGCTCTCTGCTACATTTTCTTGTAAAACTTTTTTTTTTTAAAAAGGGTTTAGATATCTTTTTTTTTTTTAAGATTATTTATTTATTTATTAGTTAGAGAGAGAGAGAGAGCGAACACAGGCAGACAGAGAGACAGGCAGAGGCAGAGGGAGAAGCAGGCTCCCTGCCGAGCAAGGAGCCCGATGTGGGACTCGATCCCAGGACGCTGGGATCATGACCTGAGCCGAAGGCAGCTGCTTAACCAACTGAGCCACCCAGGTGTCCCATCTTGTAAAACTTTTAGTGGGATTATTGAAAGGATGACACATGGGTGATGGCAAGATAATTGAATTAGATGTTGATAGCTGGAGTTAAGAAGTTTAGTGAAGTTATTTTAGTATTTTTTATCTCATTTTTAATAGTTAACACAGAGAATAAATGGATTAATAAACACACTGATATTCTTCTAAACCTTCATTTTGTTAATTTATTTACTTTCCTTCCAAGTTTTTATTTAAATTCCAGTTCATTAACATACAGTGTAATATTAGTTTCACATGTAGGATTTAGTGATCCATCAATTAACATACAATACCCAGGGCTCATCACAAGTGTCTTCCTTTTTTTTTTTTTTTAAAGATTTTATTTATTTATTTGAGAGAGAGAGCATGAGAGGAGAGAGGTCAGCGGGAGAAGCAGACTCCCTGCCGAGCAGGGAGCCCGATGTGGGACTCGATCCTGGGACTCCGGGACCATGACCCGAGCTGAAGGCAATTGCTTAACCAATTGAGCCACCCAGGCACCCCACAAGTGTCTTCCTTAATGCCCATCACCCATTTAGCCCATCCCCCTACCCACCTCCCCTCCAGCAATCCTCAATTTGTTCTCTATAGTTAGGAGTCTGCTTTATGGTTTGTCTCTTTCTCTTTCCCCCTGTGTTTATCTGTTTTGCTTCTTAAATTCTACATATGAGTAAAATCATATGGCATTTGTCTTTCTCTGAGTACCTTATTTTGTTCAGCATAAAACTCCCTAGCTCCATCCATATCATACAAATGGCAAGATCTTATTCTTTTACACTGGCTGAATAATATTCCATTGTATACATATGCCACGTCTTCTTTATCCATTAATCAGTTGACCCACATTTGGGCTGTTTCCGTAATTTGGCTATTATTGATAATGCTGCTATAAACATCAGGGTGCATGTATCCCCTTGAATCAGTATGTTTTTATCCTTTGGGTAAATACTCAGTAGTACAATTGCTGGATTATAGGGTATTTCTATTTTTAACTTCTTGAGGAACCTCCATACTGTTCTCCAGAGTGACCGCACTAGTTTCCATTCCCACCAATGGTGCAAGAGGGTTCCCATTTCTCTGCATTCTTACCAACATCTATTGAGAAATCTCATTTTAGGTTGTAATTTTTACCATTCCTCTCACCAAAGCTGTATCAGAGATTCCAGCAAATTATTTAATTTAGTTGCTTAAATTTTATAACCATTTCATTTCATCAGTGTACCAGCAGGTGGAGGTACAAGTCATTGGCAGAAAATCCAAAGGAAGAAAAACAAACAAACAAACAAAAAAAACAAAATAAACAGCTAAAAAACTAGTCCCTGAACAACTGAATGTTGTTTGCATTTTTAGGTATATTGTCACATAGCATTCTGACTTTTTAAATATTTTACACTCTCCCATTTTATTTCCAAGTTGCTTCAGATCATTCAGAATGAAGAACACTTAAGAACCCTGAAAGATTAATCGAGGCATCACAAATAGCTAGACTCTTTCATCACATCATGAAAATAGGCACAGGACTGCACTTTCTTCAAGTATCCTTTACCCTCAGGTTTCCCAGCTGAGAAATATGAATTTCCAACTAGTACACTCAGAACTCAAAGGATGTTATTTTCAAGTCTGTGAATCCTAGAGTGAAAGGCTGCCAAGTGTATATGACAGAGTTCAAAACTGCAGGCCAGCAATGTCACCTCCCCCCCTTCTCAGACAGAATGATGAATTAAATCATCCTTCAGAGGATGGATCACCTTCACATACTTCAGAAATAGCCACTTCATTCTGAACTGCTGCAGCTCAGATGGACAGTTATATTTGGGGAATATACACACTTATGTCTCTATGAAGTATTTATAAGCCAAGTTGCATACAGGAGCCTCCTGGTTTTGATTGACATTTCCCTAAATTATGTCAACAGTCAGTGTCAGAACACATGATGATTTTACATAATCCAGGACATTTTACCAAAAAAGTCTTAGATGTAGCCTTTATTACCACAAGAATAGTAAATGAACCTCTATTTTATATTCTAGGACCGTTTGTGAATTTAAATGAAATATTCAGTCTAGCTGTACATTGATGTTTGGTTGTTTGTAATCCCGGGAACGCCATTTAACTTTGAGTAACTTTAGGCAGCATTGATAATCAGGACCCCGACTGGGGGCTCCTGGGCAGCTCAGTCAGTTAAGCATCCAACTCTTGATTTTTGGCTCAGGGCGTAATCTCAGGATCGATTTATTTATTTGTTTATTTGAGAGAGAGAGAGAGAGAGAGAGCATGTGTAGGCAGGAGGGGCCAGGACCCTGGGATCATGACCTGGGCTAAAGGCAGAGGCTTAACAGGCTGAGCCACCCCCATGCCCCTCAACATATTCATGATAGTAACTCATTCAGAGGTCGAGGGGCAGGGAGCAGCAGTGGGAAGAGCTAGAGAGTCTTAAGGCCTCAGTCCCCTGGACTAGCCTTCCCAGCAGAACTCCGCTCTAGCCCTGAACAAGAGGCTAGGTGGAAACTGGGGTAGAAGGTCAGGGGCAAAGGAGGGATTGGACCCAAACTGCAGTGACTCACAGGCTCTGTGTGCAGCTGGACCTCATCTGTGGCTGACCAGATTCTAGGGGCAGACAAGCTGGGTGATAGGATGAAAGCAACTGGACTGTGTCTTCTTTTCTCTGAGATTGGCTCAGACTGTGGGAAGAATTGAATCTGCAAGTGCAGGACACTAATGTCTCCCCAACTAGAAGTGTCTCGTCTTATCAAGGTCCAATGGACAAGAACTGTCTTCCCAACACAATAGCTACTAGCCACATGTACTGTTTACATTTAAATGAATTAATATTAAATACAATGAAAAATTCAGTTCCTTGATCATATTAGTGACATCTCAGTTGCTCAGTAGCCACACATGGCTAGTGGCTACAGTATTGGACAGAGCAGCTATAAAACATTGCATCATCACCATTCTAGGGAGCAGCACTGATCTGGAAGAAGGGGCAGGCCAGAGGACCACCTCCATGGGCTGGGGCTGTTGAGGGCAATCCGTGACCCGCCCTCCTTGCTCAACACATATACAGTGGACTGTGTGTTCTCTTTTCTCCCCACTCTACATTTCCCTGGTCAAAGACAGTTGGTCTTTTATTGATTCATATAAGTATTTCAAAATGGATTGACACATTGTATTATGTATTGTAAAGTATTTGAAAAATGTCTCAAGACAAGAATTCCCAATGGTACAAGCTTTTCTGCATGCCTGGGTTATTTATGAAGACTCTTCTGCTATTCTAGCTAGCACCTCAAGTTTATTACCTTTATATTCAGTCCTATAACCTTACAGATTGCAGCAATATTCATGATAAAACCAACCCACTCTTACTCCTGAACTCTCCCAAGAAATAATGATGGCAGTTTTTAAGGCCAGTAATTCTTTCTTTAGCTATGTTCAGGCAAGAAGCTAGTAAGTACTTTAAAATCCTTTGGTCACTGTCCTCCAATAGAAAATCACTGCTGTGGAAACTGGTTTCAGGTCCAGTGGTGTCTTCAGAGTCAGATTGCTTTTTCAAGCATTGTCTTCTCAGAATGGGTGGTCTAGGCCCCATAGAGACTGCAGCAAACAAGAACGTGCCCAGCTTTACACGAGACATGCCTTAAAAATAAAATATACAAAAAATAAAATATACACCTATCTTTTGGGCTATGTTGAATAATATTTAAACTCCATTAGAGTAATTTTTTATGTAAGTGAATTCTGTAGAAAATCTTGTTTAAAAGGGCTAGTATCCAAAATCTATAAAGAGCTTAGCAAACTCAACACCCAAAGAACAAAAAATCCAATCAAGAAATGGGCAGAGGACATGAACAGACATTTCTGCAAAGAAGACATCCAGATGGCCAACAGACACATGAAAAAGTGCTCCACATCACTGGGCATCAGGGAAATACAAATCAAAACCACAATGTGATACCACCTCACACCAGTCAGAATGGCTAAAATTAACAAATCAGGAAATGACAGATGTTGGCGAGGATGTAGAGAAAGGGGAACGCTCCTACACTGTTGGTGGGAATGCAAGCTGGTGCAACCACTCTGGAAAACAGCATGGAGGTTCTTCAAAAAATTGAAAATAGAGCTACCTTATGACCCAGCAATTGCACTACTGGGTATTTACCCTAAAGATACAAACGTAGTGATCTGAAGGGGCACGTGCACCCGAATGTTTATAGCAGCAATGTCCACAATAGCCAAGTTATGGAAAGAACCTAGATATCCATCAACAGATGAATGGATAAAGAAGAGGTGGTATATATATACAATGGAATACTATGCAGCCATCAAAAGAAATGAAATCTTACCATTTGCGATGACATGGATGGAACTAGAGGGTATTATGCTTAGCGAAATAAGTCAATCGGAGAAAGACAACTATCATATGATCTCCCTGATATGAGGAAGTGGAGATGCAATGGGGGTGGGGGATAAGGGGGTAGGAAAAGAATAAATGAAACAAGATGGGATTGGGAGGAAGACAAACCAAAAGAGACTCTTAATGTCATAAAACAAACTGAGGGGGGTGGGGGGAAAGGGGGGTTGGGAGAGGGTGGTGGGGTTACATTATATGTTTAAATTAAAAAAAATAAATTTAATTAAATAATAAAAAAATTGTAAAAGAAAATGTTGTTTATAGAAACCAAGATCTAGGACTTTCCTTCAAGTTTATAAACCTAGATATATTTGTTTTTCTTTCTTTTTTTAAAAAATATTTTATTTATTTATTTGACAGATAGAGAGATCACAAGTAGGCAGAGAGGGGCGGGGGAAGCAGGCTCCCCGACGAGCAGAGAGCCTGATGTGGGACTCGATCCTAGGACCCTGAGATCATGACCTGAGCCGAAGGCAGTGGCCTAACCCACTGAGCCACCAAGGTGCCCCTATTTGTTTTTCTTAAAACCAGGTTCACATGTTTTTGTAATTATCACTTCTACCTTAATTATGATTCCTCAAGCAATTTATAACTCTAATCCTGCCTGTTGATGACTGCATTGTCAGGGAGTAATAATAACTGGTAACATTTATCAAACATGTACTGCAAACAAGGCTCCTTGGTAAACTTTACATGAGTTACTGTATTTATACCTCCTAACCACCCTAGGAAGTTGTTATGTTATCATCCCCATTTCATAGATGAGGAAATGGAGGTTTAGAGAGAATAATTTGTCTGAGGTCCTAGAGTAAGTGCAAGAATTGTAATATAACATTAAAGTACCTGAATTTTAGGTTGAAAGCTAGATGAAATTGTGTATGCCTATGCTCATGGGACCACCACCCTGATCAAAGTCTAGAACATTTCCAGCTCCCCAGAAGACTCCTTCCTGCACCTTCCCAGGCAATAACTCTTCTTAAAGTAACCACTACTCAAGTCTCTTTCGCCATCTATTCCTTTTCCTTGTCCCTGAACTTCATATAAATAGAATCATACCGTATATCCTCATTGGTGCCTAACTCAACATTATGTCTATGAGCTTCCGTTACACACAGCCATGCTGCATGGACCAGTAGTTGGTTCCTTCTCAGGGCTCTATGGTATTTCATTTATGAACTTGCCACTATTTATTTTGTTTATGAACTTGCTGCTTACTCCAAGTTTTTAGCTTTTGTGAATGGTGAATTAATTTACATATTCTTTGGTAGACATAAACACTTATTTCAACAGAAAGAAGGCCTTATAACTAGAGTGAAAGGATGTTGGATCTAGGATTTGAACCCCAGGTTTTCTGAGTCCACTGGTCCCCATTGAGCAATTCCTACTACCTCATTAACAGCTAACCTTGACCGAGAACTCTCTATGTGCCAGATACTCTGATAAAGCTCTATTTTTCGAAGCAGCCTCTTGATCAATTGAGAACTTTCTATAAGCTAACTAATAACAGCAGGGGAAGTTTTATATTTGCTCAACAAATAAGACAGTCTTTTAAATTATCATTAAATAGCTGATGTATTACCGTGTATGTGGAACGCTTAGCTTCTCTTTGAAAAGACCATAATAATATCTGTCTTTGACAGACTTGTTTTGCTCATTGAAACGCATACAGTAGAAGTAGAGTTAGCAATTGATTGTTCATTTGCTTGTATACTATAATTAGCTAAGGAAGAAACAAATCAATTTAAAACCAATTTCCATAGTCTGCACATGCACGGGAATTGATTGCAGACTTGAATTTGCTGAATAAAAAGTGAAGCTAGCTAATCTCAATTTGTTTTCATCGAGTAAACGTCAGCTATTGATTTCCATGTCTTATGACCGGTGAGGCCCTATGTCTGTCATTCGTTAAAGGTAGCATTGCACAATCACTGTGCAGTTTAGTTAGGTGTGGGTTAGTCATTTCACTTGTGTGAGGAGGATGAAATACTTAGTCATAGTGGAGGAAAGACCTCAGCCAGCTGCCTGTTCTCTCACTCTCTCTCAGACGCTTACTTATCTTAATATAATGTCCATTGATCCTTATTGTTGGATGTGGTACAGAGGAGCCGTTTTGTAATAGGGTGCTGGAAGCTTGGACGGAAACTGCCTTTACAGGTTAACTGAATTTTCTCAAGCTTTCTCGAACTCTTCACAGTGCAGCATCACATTTTAGGGGAGTGGCTTGGCCCATTCTAGAACAGGCTTCTGCAGTGTTTTGGTTTTCGAAAGTAAACCATGCTGTCTTGGTTGTACAGGATTCGTGTACATTTTAATAAGTTGTGATGCCTTCTGGCATAACACAGGATGTGTAATCTTGCATTGGACTCGAATCCAATTGTTCATTTAAAACACGGCCTGACATAACAGCCAAAATAATGTCTTAATACCATAATCTCTTTGTTTTTGGTTTCCTCACCTATGGTGGGGATGTTAGTATCTATTTCATAGGGATTTGGAGATAACTAAATGAGCTAGTACATATAATGCTTTGCACAGAGAAATCACTTAATAAATATATTTTTTCTTACCATTAGAAACATTTCTTATTTTCCAGGGCCTTGTTTAAAGTGATGTAGTTTGTTATTATAAATATTCCGAAATGTTTCTCATTTTTTCTTTTAGTTTGGCTTGATCAGTATTTTTTTTCCATCTTTTTTTGGTTGGCCATGATTTTTTAAGCTAACTTTTCAAATAGGTGAACAATAATAGTTAAAGTCCCCTAGGGATTATAGTTGTAGTATTTTTGACAGTGGTATGAGCGTCTGATTTAAAAAAGAAGACCCTTATTAGAAACATTTTTTACAGTAGTTCTTGTAAAGTTGGACCATTTAGTTATTTTGTCTTCTGGCTATATTTTAAGCCAGCAGTGAACTTGACAGTTATGTGAGGATATTTAAATGGAAATGTGGGAGTCTGTTAGTAATAAATGCACTGGTTCTTTAGTGTAAGAACTCTTGGGAAAACTCACAAAAACTTAGTTTCCCACTTCTGCCTGCTTTGTCGAATGTTAATCTGCCACTTAATCGAGCCTGTAGACCACCTGCTCTGCTTCCAGTATGTTACCATCAGCCCATGCTGCTGTTGTAATATCCCACAAGTGTTATGAAGTAATAAAATGGTAACTGATCAGCTTCTAGCTCAGGCGACTGTAGCTGGAGAGATGATTGATAGGCATTTCTAAATAATGGGAGGGAGCCTTTTAGAAAGGACACAACCTGAAATGTATTTTCTTCCCAGCCTGAAGCTAGAAAAACTAATAGGACATCTCTCACTTAAGGACCAGTAGGCATTCACATTCATAAATATTTTGGTAGATGATTTTAATAAAAGGCATATGCTCTACTGCATGCTTACTTTTCAGTTCTATCTCCTGCCACCTTTCCTCCTGCATTCCCTATCCTGGTGCCAATGGTCTGACTCCCTGAAATGGAGAAGGGACATCCACATAGACTATAAGCCCAAGCCCTGAACTCAGGCTGTCCTACCTCTCAGATAACCCTGAAGCCAGAATGCACCTGAGGGCCTTTAGAGAGTTGGACCCCTAAAATATGCCAGATACCTACTCACCTGAGTCCTTGTCCACAAGCAGCCTTCCTCCTTCTGCCTATGAACTGGTTTTCTATGTAAGTCTGTTTTCAGGGAGAAAATAAACTGGATAGAATAGAAGCATGCATTCTATTCCTGTGCAATTTAGAATTTTCATTGTAAATTACTTAAATTGGGATTTTTTAAAAAATCATGGTAAGTGTGCTCTTTAATCCCCATCCTCTAGTTCCCCCATTCTCCATCCCCCTACCCTCTGGTGACCATCAGTTTGTTCTCTATAGTTAAAAGTATATTTCTTGGTTTGTATCTCTTTCTTTTTTCCTTTGCTCATTTGTTTCTTAAATTCTATATATGAATGAGATCATATGGTATTTGTCTTTCTCTGATTGACTTATTTCACTTAGCATAATACACTCTAGCTCTATCCATGTTGTTGCACATGGCAAGATTTTATTCTTTTTATGGCTGAATAATATTCCAATGTGTGTGTGTGTGTGTGTGTGTGTGTGTGTGTGTGTATCGCACTTTCTTTAGCCATTCATCTACTGATAGATAGCTGGGCAGCTTCCATAAGTTAACTATTATAAATAATGCTACAATAAACCTAGGGGTGCATATGCCTTTTTGAATTAGTGTTTTCATATTCTTTATGTAAATACCCAGTAGTGGAATTACTGGATTGTATAGTAGTTCTATTGCTAATTTTTTGAGGAAATTCCATGCTGTGTTCCAAGTGGCTACACCAGTTTGCATTCCCACCAACCATGTACAAGAGTTCCTTTTTGTCTACATCTGCACCAAAGCATGTCGATTCTTGTAGTTTTGATTTTAGCCCTTCTGATATGTGTGAGGTGGTATCTCATTATGAATTTGATTTGCGTTTCCCTGATGATGGGTGATGTTGAGCACCTTTGCATGTGTCTGTTGGCCATCTTTTGGCCATGTCTTCTTCAAAGAAATGTCTGTTTATGTCTTCTGCCCATTTTTTAGTTGGATTATTCATTTTTTGGGTGTTGAGTTATATCAGTCATTTATATATTTTGGATACTAATGCTTTATTGGATGTCATTTGCAAATATTTTCTCCCATTCAGTACATTGCCTTTTAGATTTGTTGACTGTTTCCTTAGCTTCACAGAAACTCTATTTTGAGGCAGTCCCCATACTTTATTTTTGCTTTTATTTCCCTTACTTCAGGAGACATATCTAGAAAAATGTTGCTGTGACGATGTCAGACACCCTGCTGCCTATACTCCCTATCAGGATTTTTATTTATTTACTTTTATTTTTATTTAGGTCTTTAACCCACTTTCACTTTAGTTCTGTTTATGGTGAAAGAAAGTGGTCCAGTTTCATTCTTTTGTATGTGGCTGTCCAGTTTTTCCAATGCCATTTGTTGAAGAGAGGATTTTGGATCTATATATCACTACCATGAAGTTGGTTGAAATGATCCTGCTATTCAGGAAAAGATCTTTTTTCAGGGTGCCAAAAAAATCAGGGATCTGAGTCTACCTATCTGAGGACTGGCCCCTGTAATATAATAAATTGACAAAGACAATGGACACAAGTCCCTGAGATCTCCTAGGGGACAGCCTTCTTGTCACCACCCCCCCCGACCCCTACCAGGCAACAAAACACCTTGATTCCTGCACTGGAAAGGCTAGAGCAATCCCTCATTAAATGCTAGCATCAGGCATGATGGCATCATAATAACTAATGTCAGTCCAGCTCTTCATGAGCTGCAATTCTGCAAAGCAGGTAGCATTATTATCTCTCTTCTACACATAAGAAAAGCAAGGTTAAATTTCTTAGGCAAGTCACAGAATAGTTAGCGATGAAACTTTCATGCCAGGCTAGGTTCAGTGTGTGTTACTCCCTGCCTTACTGCCCTTCCTTTAGCTTGTTAGTTCTTCATTTTATTGGGTTTATGGGTCTAGAAATCAAAGTACTTAAAAACCCATTTGGTAATTTCTTTGCTTGAGTCACCAGGAGCATATGAACAATCTAAATTCATGTTCAACCACTCAAAGACATGCTCTGTTCTCTGGCTGAGCATCCCTCATCCATCATGCATGTTCCTACTAGACATGGCAGGTCTTGCACAAAGGAGAGCTTTTCTTCTACTCTCAGTGGTGCTTCCTTTGAGGCATGCTACTGTTCAGGGCCCTGTTGAGATTTTGATTAAAAAAGACAGATATTGTGCAACTTCCATTAATGTTCTATTTCTCCCGTAGCAAAATGTAGGCTCTTGAAACTTTCTCAGGGGAATTTAATTTTCCATGTCTGTTGGCAAATTCAATTTTGAGTTTTACATAAAACACTGGAAAACAGTTAGTGGCCTGGTCAGGAGTTGTGCTTGTAATTCAGTGATTCGCGGAGGTGACTTTAACCCTTTTGCAACCTGTTCTCCTCTTCTGGCCATTCGCTTTCTTTTTTTTTTAAATTTTAAAATTTTATTTTATTTTCATTCAATTATCCAACACATTGGCTAATGATGTATTCATCATTAGTTTCAGTTGTAGAGTTTAGTTATTCATCAGGGCAACTAGCTTGCTAATATAAAAGACACCTCTTTTAAAAATATAAAGCACCTAAAGTGTTCAGCATTTCTTTGCCCTCTTCCCTCTGGTTATAACAATGCCATCTGACTTATTTTTGTAATGTTCCCTAAAGGTAACAAAACCTTCTAGAAGCAAAGAAACTATGAAAATGTACTTTGAAAATATTCAGCACACAATAACTTATGTTAAGATAGTGTGTTATATATACCTGAGCAGCTTTATAATATGATACTGTATCCATATCTATCCATCTCTCTATCACCTATCTGTCTATATATCCATATCTATCTTTATCTTATTGTCCCAGTCTTCACCTAGCTCAATGTATATATAATTTACATTCATTTATATTCTGGGACTTATTTCAGCTTTGTGGATTGTCTGAATCTCTTCCTCACCACCCAACGCCCTTTCTTTGCCACGTGAATATGGTTCACATGTTTCTCCTCGTTAACACTTTTCTGGTGTTGCAAAAACTTAGACATAAATTCACTTCTGTGGAGAAGACCTTGTTCTGAAAGCCTGCAGAGTTTGTGTTAGATGTTGATTGGATGTGCTTGAATTTGGATGGATGAACTTGACCCGGAAACTTTGAGATCTTGCACAGGGAGAAGTGACTTTGGGAGGTGAATGCCAGTGTGTGGGCCAGGCTCAGGCTTGATGCTTTATGTTCCTTATCTCAAATCCTTGAAGATATCTGAAAGGAGACATTATTCCCCATTTAAGACAGGAAACATACTCAGTGAAGTTAAGTGATTTACCCCAGGATACAAGTTATAAAACAGTCAGTTGGGATTTTTAATCCATGTATATTTGGTTGGAAAGCCCAGATGTTTTTCACTATACCTTTCTGCCTTTTTTGATAAAGCCAATAGTCACACTCATTGGATCTGGTAGTGTTTCCAACATATATCAATAAGCACAGTAGCAAATGTACCACACACCATTAAACAAAGTGCTTCACACATATATCACTGAACACAGTTACGATCAACTGTGAGCCGCTAACCACAGTTTCTCACATAAATATTATTAAACGCAGTATGCCCCCAGTGACTAACGGTCTCTTCTTGGATCATGGCCAGTTATGTTTCAAATGGTCAGATAAAAAAAAAGCAAAAGCAAAAACAAAAAACCAAAACTCAGCCACAGAAAAGAAAGCTTCTATGTGAGTAGTCTCCTGGCAAGTGGGATGTGATTCATTTTAAGATTTACTTCTCTCCTTTTAGAGGATTTTGGTTATCTGATGGATATGCAAGCTGTTCATTCTTCTAGATACCTTAAAAAGTATCTATAAACCAAGCCAAGCCACTATTGATTTGCATACCTGAAATTAATTACTCTGTCCTCCCACGCACTTCCTTTTACAGAGCTAGGCTTTAGGTTTATTCCAGAGGCCACGAGGGGAAAACAATGTAAGAGGCAGAGTTAGGAAATTTGGTTGTGTTTATCATGAGGGTGCTTTTGTCTATTTCTCCTGTTAATTCTTTCAGTTTCTGAGTTATATGTTTTGAGGCTATGCTTTGTAAGTGCAAATTTAGGATTACTTTATTTTCCCTGTGGATTGACCCATTTATCACAAAATCCCAATTTATCTCTAGCAACACTGCTTTCTCTTTTTAAAAAATTTTTACAAATTTTAACTGTGGGTTAAAAAAAAACCCATAACACAAAATTTACCATTATAACCATTTTTTAAAAAGATTTTTAAAATTTATTTCAGGGAAAGAAAGAGAGAGAGGGAGACTGCAAGCATGAGGAGGGAGAGGGGCAGAGGGAGAAACAGACTCCCTGCTGACCAGGGAGCCTGATATGGGATTCGATCCCAGGACTCTGGGATTAGTACCTGAGCCAAAGGCAGGGGCTTAACTGACTGAGCCATCCGGGTGCCCCATCATCATAACCATTTTAAAGTGTACAGTGCAATAGTGTTATGGTGTTTCTTAAAATGTCTTCTACTTTGTCTGACATTAGTATAGCGCATAGATTTCTTTTGGTTAGTGTGTGTATGGCACATCTGTTTTCCTTTTTAAATTTTTAATACTTTTGTGTCCATACATTACAAGTATGTCTGTTAAAAGCAGAACAGTTTTGTTTTCTTTAAATTTAGTCTGAAAAATTTAGTCTTAGATGACTTAGTTCATTCATACTGATGAAATTGCTATTTTCATGTACTTATTCTTATTATTTTACTATTTCTTTCCTTTGTTCCTTTTTCTTCTTTCATGCCTTCTTTTGAACTAATCAAGTTTTTAATTTATTACTATTCCATTTTCCTCATTTTATTTATTTGCCTTTGGTTATGTTATTTTATTGTTCTTTTAGTGTTTGCTTTAGGGATTACAACGTATACACTAGGCTTATAAGAATCTATTATAAATTAATACTTTTTATCATTTCCTGGAAAATGGAAGAATGTAGAACAGTTTGCCTTGTTATCTTTTGTGTTATTGTTACATATTTTAATTCTGCATATACTGTATACATCATAAGATAATACTCTTATTGTTTTATATAGTTGCTGCTCATTTAGCTTGACATTCCTAGTTATCTTCTATTCTTCTTCAAACTTTCTTTTATTTCCATGCTTTCACCTGGGTCCATTTTCTTCTGCCTGAAAAGTTCATAATAATATTTTTTTTTACTCTGGATCTACTGGTTATGTATTCTCTGTATTTGATTTACCTGAAAACACCTTTTTTGATTAAAAAGAACTTTATCAAAGTATTATATACTTACAGAAAAATAGGCACATAATAAGAATACAGCACAATGAATTTTCAAATGCAGAAAACACCTGCGTAAGCAGTGCTGAGCCCAAGAAACAGAAGGTGACCAGCCTTCCAGGAGCCCCTCCTGCTCCTTTCCATCACTGTCCCATCAAAAGCTGTCCACTCTCCTGACCCCTAACAGTCACAGATTACATTAGGCTATTTTTGCACTTTCTGTATATGGAATCCTGTATTATGTGCTATTTTGTGACTGACTTCTTTTACTCAGTACATTTGTGGCAGTCGCTCGTGTTGTTGCATGGGGTTACCGACACTGGGTGCTCTCCTGCCTAGTATTGCGTTGTGTGGAGATACCTACATTCATTTATCCATTTTACTCTTCATAGACATTTGGGTAGTTGCCAATTTTGGTTGATTACATACAGTGCAGTTATGAATATTTTAACACATCTCACATGCAGAATACGTTCACTCCATGCCAACAGCTCCAGAAGTCTTAACCCATTCCAGCATCCACTCTTCAAAGTGTCATCTAAATATCATCTACATCAGGGGCACCTGGGTGGCTCAGTGGGTTAAAGCCTCTGCCTTCAGCTCAGGTCATGATCCCAGGGTCCTGGGATTGAGCCCCGCATCGGGCTCTCTGCTCAGCAGGGAGCCTGCTTCCCTTCTTCTCTCTCTGCTTGCCTCTCTGCCTGCTTGTGATCTCTCTCTGTCAATAAATAAATAAAATCTTAAAAAAAATAAATAAATATCATCTACATCAGGTTTGGGTGAGTCTAGAGATAGGATTCATCCCAAGACAAAATTCCTTGACAGCTGTGGACCTGTGAAACCAGGCAAGTTATATGCTTCCCAAGTAAATGATGGGATAGGCATGAGGCAGACACATTTCCATTCCAAGAGGGAGAAATTAGTAAGAAGAAAGGAATAATGGATACTAAATAAGTCTAAAACCTATCAAGTCAAATTCCATTAGACTTCAGGTCTTGACAACAGTCATCTTTGGTTTGATGCTCTGCCCTCTGGGTCCCCTGGGGCAGCAGCATCCCCTTGCAGCCCTCCAAGGTTCTGGGTAGCAGGCTTCTCTCTGAGAAACTAGGTGGCAGCAACCTGGGCCTCCAAAGACTAGGAGAAGACAGCCTTGTCCTCGAGGCATGGTGCCCTCTGAGTTCTGATGACAGTGACAGGTCTGCCCACCTCTGAATCACCACCGGGGTCATTCATCCCTTTTCTTGAAGGATAATGCATGTTTACAGCCAAATACCTCTATTGTCCATCTTGTAAAATCCCAGGGGGCTGAAGGCATCCCTTCATTTTGTGTGAAATCTGTCCCCTTTAGTTCAAGCTGGCAGTGTTTCTTCTGGCATAATCCCATCTCTTCTCCTGGTTCCTACTGAAATGGCTGCTTAGCTCCGTGGATAATCTCTTGATAGGGTGATTGTCCAGCCATGGCCTCAGTGGTCTTTTCAGAATGTGCTTTCTCATTTTTTGAAATGTGGATGACCTGAGAATTTCCCAAATCTTCACTTCCTGTTCCATTTTGATGAGCAGTTCCTTCCATCTACTTTAACAGCTCTCTTCCTCTCACATTTTACCATAAGCAGTAAAGAGACACCAGGCCCCACCTGCAGCACTTTGCTTAGAAAACTTCTCAGCTAAATATCCAACGTCATCCTCTCAAGTTTACACAAGACACCAAGAACACAATCCAGCCAAGTCCTTTGCTGCTTTGTGACAGGGATCCATTACATGTCCCTCATTCCTCTCTGGCGCCTCACCAGAATGACCCTGAAGGTCCATAGTCCTACCAACAATCACCAGGGTTCTCCTAACTCATGCCTCCAAACTTTTCCGGCCTCTACCCAGTACCCACTTCCAAAGCCACTTCCACATATTTTGGTATTTGTTTCAGTAGCATCCACTGCATGCAACCAAAGTCCATACTCGTCTGCCAGGGCCACATACCAGGTGGCGGAAACAACGAAATGTGTTCTCTCACAGTTCTGGAGGCTGGAAGTCCGAGATCAAGGTGCCAGCAGGCTGGGTTTCTCCTGAGGTCTCTCTCCCTGGCTGACAGATGGCTGTCTTCTTGCTGTGTCCTCACAGGGCCTTTCCACTGTGCACATGCCCTCCTGGTGTCTCTTCCTTTTCTTCTGAGGACGCTAATCCCATTGGATTAGGATCTCACCCTTGTCACTTCATTTAACCTTAATTGTCTCCTTAAGGGCCCTGTTTCCAAATACAGTCACATGAGGGGTTAGAACTTCAATAGAGGAATTTGGGGGAAAGCTATTCAGTCAACAACAGGGCTCAAGTCATATGTATATTTTTCCATATAGACATCCAATGGATCTGGCACCATTTATTGAAAAAATAAATCTTTTCCTGCTGCATTTGCAGTATTGTAATTGTTATTAACCAGGTGGCCATGTGTGGAGGGTCTGTTTCTGGTGTCTCTCTTAAGTTGCATAGGTCAGTTTGGGTATTACTGCATCATTACTGTCCTGGCACTATTAATAGGAGTTGATATATGGTTGGATAAGACCCCAGCTGTATTCCTTAGATTACTTTGTGTATTTGGGGCTCTTTTCATTTCCATAAGAAGAATCTGTGAATTTTATCAAGTATTGGCTTGAATTTTCAGTTTGATTGCTCTGAATCTATAAGCCTTTTAAAATATCTCTTATTCAGTGTTGAAGTCCTGCACATATTTCTTTAGATTTAATTCTAGGAATCTGATGTGCTTTGATGCTATTGTAAAATATATCTTTTTACATTTTTCATTTTTGTAAGACATTTTTGTTAGAAATATAACTCCAGGCTGGCAGTTACTTTCTTTCAGCACTTATAAATGCAATCCCATTATCTTCTGGAGGCCATCATTTCATTTTTGAAAAGTCAGCATCAGTTGTATTGTTGCTCCTTTGAAGGTAATATGTCATATTTTGTTTGACTGCTTTTCTCAGTTTTCTCTTTGTTTTTCAATGGTTTTGCTATATGAGTTAGTCTCCAAAGATGTCCCTCTAATGAATTGTGCCCCTGGTATTTTTGCCCTTATATTAGTCCCTCCCCTTTAATCTAGGTTAGCCCTGTGACTCACTTCTGACTGATAGACAGATCATCCCTGACACAATTTGGCTTCTGAAGCTGAGTCATAAGTTTTGCTATTTGCTTGGCCTCTTGGAATGCTCACTCGTGGGGTGCTCCCTGTGAGAATCTTGCAAGTACTCTGAGACCACCATGCTCTAAGACAATCAAGCCACATGGAGGGCCCTAAATGGTGTGGGAAGGTGAGTTTCCATTGGAGAGAGGGCAAGAATGAGAGAAAAAAAGAGAATATCTGGGATGTGGATATAAGAGTGAATAAGCCGTTGGAAATCTAGCCCAGTAAAGCTGTCAGATGACTGCAGCTCTGCCACTGTCTGATTATAACCATATGAAACCCCAAGCAAAAACTGTGTAGCTGGTTGGTCAATCCACTGAACTATGAGGGCTGAGAATAAATCGTTTTAGGATGTAAATAAATGTAAAAAAAATACCTCAAAGTAGGGTATGGTTGAAACAAAACCCTTAAAGTGTGTGGCATCGACTTTGGGCCAGGATGAGGGAAGACACTAGAAGATTCTCATGAGAATTATTGATGGACGGGGAAGGACAGTGAGGAAGCTATTACGGGAGGCTAGAGGAAGGGCAACCCATGTAATGTGGCAGAAAATAAAGGAAACTGTTGCCTGAGGTAATATGGACAACAGAAAATGTACTTAATGAAATAGTGAACCAGTGTAAGGAGATTTCTAGGAAGAATGTCCAAAGTGCTAATTGGAAAAAAAGAAAGGGCTAATGGTTATTTTTAGGCATGTATGATAAAGTTTTATACGGGAGAGAAAGAAAGAGAGATGCTAAGGAGGAAATTTTCTAGTTTCAAGCAGAAATTATCCCTGGTGGTCTAGTGGTTAGGATTCGGCGCTCTCTCTCTCAAGCAGAATTAGAGAAAATGTAAAGTCTCCAGGTCTTACTAAGTGTAAAAATAAAGCCACATCTTATTCCTATCCTCCCCATATTGCAGAAGCTTCTAAAACAAGACCTGGTCTCAGGATAAAGATTATCTCAAGGATCCAGCTGTAAGACACATTGTTAAGATTTCAGAAAGAATGAAGGATGTGTGTTAGAACTGGACAAGGGTGACTGTTAGAAGTGGACAAAAATTTTCTGAGAATTTAAGGGTGTTGTTCCTCAGCACCCTGACTTTCCACACAAGACAGACTGGGGTCTATATCAGAAAGACCTGGGAGTAGGCCTTTTGTCTAGTGGAGTGAATCCCACTATGATTCATAGGAAGTCCAAGGATCTTTAAGAGAATTGTGTTGATAGAGCCTCATGAGCTTGGGCTAAAAGGGATGGAGGTAGTTCAAGATGAAAAGAGCCTTTGGGACTTTAATCTTCTATAGGTAGGAAACAGACTGAGATAGCTATTTAGCTGCAAGTAGGGGCTGTTTCTTATGGAAAATAAAGTTTTGAATCAATACCCAAGAGGGAGGAGACAAAATTCCAGAGGGTGGATCCAAGAGCCTTGGAAAACAACTTCTACAACTGAGCTGTAATGAAGGAACTGGAAACATATGCCCAAATAGATTTCAGAATTGCTTTGGACCAGTGGCTGTTATGTACTCTCGTCTCCTTAGTCTCCCACGCTGACCCTCTGGCTGTCACTTTTGAATGTCAGTGTCCATTGTAGTTATAGTACCTTGGTACTACATTGTATGTGGAGGGGGTGGGAGCAGATAATTTGTGTCTTTAGTTCACAAGTTGTCAGTAAGACAGAGATGAGCTGTACTCAGGGGGTTGACCCTGAAGATTTGAACTCACCCAAGCTTGCCTACATCTGGGTCTGATTTAAATACTGCTGTATGCTTGGCTTCTCATCATGAGAAATTTAGAAATCAGCAAACAATTTAGGGGGAATGTGACAAAATGTTGGCTTCTTTCCTTATACATCTTTTTTTGTCAAGATCCTGCTGTGGCTGCTCCAATTGCTTTTCATGCCAATAAGCAGATGTTTTTGCATTTCATCCATTTTATAAAAGTTCTTAGTAGGAAGGCTGGTCTGGTGCGAGCTTCTCTATCATAGTCCAAGAAGTCTGAATCTTTCGTGAGGGTGTTTTTCGAGAATATGGTTCCACTTACACAGTGCTGTCTTTTAAAATATCCCCCAAATGCTTTTTCTGCATCAGTTGAGAGGACCATGTGGTTCTTCTCTCTTCTCTTATTGATTTGTCCTGTCACATTGATTGATTTGCAAATGTTGAACCATCCTTGTAACCCAGGGATGAATCCCACCTGGTCATGATGGATAATTTTTTTAATGTGCTATTGGATCCTATTTGCTAGGATCTTGTTGAGAATCTTAGCATCCATATTCATCAGGGATATTGGTCTGAAATTCTCCTTTCTGGTGGGGTCTTTGCCTGGTTTGGGGATCAGAGTAATGCTGGCTTCATAAAAAGAGTCTGGAAATTTTCCTTCTGTTTCAATTTTTTGAAATAGCATCAGGAGAATAGGTGTTATTTCTTCTTTGAAAGTTTGGTAGAATTCCCCAGGGAATCCGTCAGGTCCTGGGCTCCTGTTTTTTTGGGAGGTTTTTGATCACTGCTTCAATCTCATTACTAGATATATCCGTCTATTCAGGTTGTCAATTTCTTCCTGGTTCAATTTTAGAAGTTTATAGTTTTCCAGGAATGCATCCATTTCATCTAGGTTGCTTAACTTACTGGCATATAACTGTTGATAATAACTTCTGATGATTGTTTCCCCAAAGAATTTCTCTCTAACCTCAGTTCCAAGAAGAATGCTTTTTCTAACCAGTGCATTTTTATCAAACAGACCAAATGAACTATGTCACTGATTATGCTTCCTTCTTTTCATTTCTATTTTACTTCTAACAGATATATGGGATTTTATTAGAATCATTTGTTTTCCTTGGGGGCTGGGGAGTGGCTTTCCATATGGCCTTGTTCTCATTGCTTACTCACTATATTTTTGTAAACTTTTAAACATTTATTTGGGAATAAGGTAGTGTGTGAATTAAGATGTAATGATAAATTTTTCAGTGTGAAAGTTGGAAAGTCCATAGAAGCTTAGCAGTTACAGAGGACTGTCTTTTTTTTAATTATTGAAATATAATTGACCTATAATGTTATATTAGTTTCAGGTGTACAGAGTAGGGATTTGACAATTCTATACATTACTCAGTGCTCACCGTCATAAGTGTGGTCACCATCTGTCACTGTACAGTGTTATTTTTACAATGCCATTTGCAGTATTCTCTGTGCTATACTTTTAATCTCTGTGACTTATTTATTTTATAACTGGAAGTTTGTCCCTTTTAATCCCCTTTATCTATTTCACCCATCCACCTCCCCACCGCCCCTGTGGCAACAGAGGACTCTTTCTTACAGATCATTCAATGTGTCAAAGTTGATGTTTTACATAATCATGAGAAATCTTTTAAACAAAATGAAAGTAATTTTGGTCAGATCTTTTGATGAATGACCTACACTACTTCCTAAGTGCAAAAATCATCATCTGTGGAAGGTAAATAAATCTGGATTTCCAGGTAATGAATTACTCCTTCCCAGACACCAAAGGGTTCACCAGTGCCCTAGAAAATGCTGTTTAAATATCAGGGACAAAAAATTCACTGACAGAAGGGAGGTTGATGCTATCCCGAGCACTCTATTGTGGAGGTTTTTTGACAACCAGGCCGTGCTAGTTTAAATACAATAAACTATAGTGTAAACAGAATGAGAACAGGGATTATTTAATTCCATTTATTTGTCTAGGGAATAGAGTCCTGTGTGTAGCAGCTTACAAAGCATGTTCATTTGAAAATTGAATTCCTAGAATCTGTATATGATAAGTGTGAAATGGCAAGTGTGCCGGCAGTATTCTTCTATGCCTCCCTTCTGTTTTCCTGCCTCATTTCCTTGACTCATCATGTATCACTCTGTTACTTATTCCAAATAAACAAGTCAGCAGCCACAGCTTTTCTATTGCTGAGTTATAGGCAGGGGCAGTAATGAAATATTTAACAGCTGTATGGCATGGGTACCAATCAATCCGAACAGCTGTGCGATCAGACAGGACTGGTGGCTCAATCATGGAACAGGGGCCAGTCATGAGCATGACACGGCTGTACCTTGGCGGAGCTGCTGAATACAAACTCACCAACTCTGGTTATGACCACTGTGTTTTGTTATTTTATTTTATTTCATTTCATTTCATTTTTATTTTATTTCATAGGTAAAAACTAAAAAGCTGAAACTCCATTCTCCTACTCCCATAGTTGGTTGCCTCATAGATCTTATTATTATGGAACAGACTACATTTTTCTGTGTCTCAAAAGTTTTATTTTATTTTATTTTTTCTATTGCAAGATGTTTAAAACAGAGGCCATAAGTGAAAGGCTTTCTTAGTACAATTTATTTCCTTTCAAGTTGCAAAAGAATTTAGAAAGAAAACATTTCCTCTTATCACCCTCCTCGGTTTTTCTTAAAGGAAGTCTTCGGGATAATGAAACATTTGGTGACTTTTGAGGATGAGGAATAGGAGCAAGGAAGTAATTTGTTTTTTTCTTTTATCATTTAAATGGAAACAAAGTATGTGGTTGTATTAATGAAAAGAATGGGTTGTAGCCCCCCCCCCCCCACCAAAATGCACCCATCACAATGTAGAAAAATATTTTCCATTTAGTGAGACAATTTGCTTGAGGAAACTTGAAATATTTAAAGGAAGAAAGATAAGTCAAATTATATTTTGGTGGAGGTGAGCTGGTTGGGTGGGGGAGGGGACTGAAATTGGGTGATTTGGCTTAGAATCAGGATTTTATGGCTGCAGGAAAATGAGATACCCACATGTCTTCTTCCCTCCTATTTTACATAAAGAAATGAGGTTCCAGAGAGGTTAAGTGGCTTGCTTGGGATCACACATCTAGTTATTTACTGAGAAGAATGGAAAAGTAGAAAGAAAACCTAGCCCTGAACCAATTAACTTTGTTTAGGTTTCATGTACATGGTACTGAAGTAACTGATTAAACTCTAATTTAAAAAAAAAAAAAAAGAACCCACAAAACACACAGGGGAAAATTGTGTCCCTCCTCCCTGAGTCCTTCTTGCTGCTCCTGCGTCTACCTGGACTCATTTTGTGAAGATCTGTCCCGGTCAAAACTCACCTGCCCTTAATTCAGGCCCTCACAATGAAGTTAGCTGCTAAATAGATTATTGGAATTTTGGAGGCAGTTTTTAATCACTTCTTTTTTTTTGTTTTGGTATACGTAAGAAAATTTTTTTAAAATTGTAAAATATACATTTACCATTTTTCCACTTTTAAGCTCAGTAGTGTTAAGTACATTCACATTATTGCGAACCATCACCAACATCCATCTCCAGAACTCTTTGCATCTGGCAAATCTGCAACTCTGTACGCCTCAAATGACAACTCTCCATTCCCTCTTCCTCCCAGCCTCTGGCAACTGCCATTTCTACTTTCTGTCTCTATGGATCTGACTACTTGGGGTACCTCACACAAGTGGAACCATACCTTATTTGTCTTTTTGTGACTGGCTTATTTCACTTAGCATAATATCCTCAAAGTTCGTCTACATTGTAGCCTGTGACAAGATTTCTTTCCTTTTTTTTTTTTTTTAAAGATTTTATTTATTTATTTGACAGATAGAGATCACAAATATGCAGAGAGGCAGGCAGAGAGAAAGAGAGAGGAGGAAGCAGGCTCCCTGCTGCGCAGAGAGCCCAATGTGGGGCTCGATCCCAGGACCCTGGGATCATGACCCGAGTCGAAGGCAGAGGCTTTAACCCACTAAGCCACCCAAGTGCCCCGATTTCCTCCCTTTTAAAGCCAAGAAAAATTCCATTTTGTTTATCTATTCATCCGTCAATGGACACTTGGGGTGCTTCTATCCATTCTCATTTTAGTTAGCCATTTTAGATGTGCACAGGTCGTTCGAAAGTGCATGTTCAGGGTAAGATTGGAAACATTACCACTCCGTGTGTGACCCCCCCCAATGTTACAAAGGAGTAAACTGCATATTACTTTACAAACATAACAGAATATGATACCTTTTCTCGGCAAACTTAGATAGCCGTGGAGTGAGAAAAGAGACTCACAGCTGGTCTGGCATATAATGGACGTTTAAAGCCATCAACATTTCTTAATGTGACAGAATTGATGAAATTTGGAAATGGAAGGCATCTTAAAAGAGGTAGGGAAGAACTTGAGCATTTGGGTTCTGGCATCAGGCACACCTAGGCTGGGGTTTCCAGAGCTCTGTGACCTTGAACAAATTATTTATATTCTCAAACCTAAAATGTAGTATGGACCTCATGGGCTTACTGAGGATTAAATGAGACAATGCAATTGAAGTGGTTAACATGGTTCCTTGTACAGAGGGAAGGCACTATAAACTCAAGCCAACAGTCCACTGTCCTCACTTTGCAGGTAAGGAAGGTGAACCTTAGAAGGAAAAGTGACTTACCTAAGATCACACAGACAAAGCCACAACACTGGAATTCAATTTCTATTTAAAAAAAGAATGTGAGAGGGGCACCTGGGTGGCTCGGTGGTTTAAAGCCTCTGCCTTCGGCTCAGGTCATGATCCCAGGGTCCTGGGATCGAGCCCAGCATCGGGCTCTCTGCCTGCTTCCCCCGCCCCTCTGCCTGCCTCTCTGCCTACTTGTGATCTGTCTGTCAAAGAAATAAATAAAATCTTTAAAAAAAGAGAGAGAGAATGTGAGGGATTTATGTTTTTTAAATCAACTTTCTCTCATTGAAAGGTTACTAGTCCTTCAGGAATGTTTGCAGAAACGCATGCTAAGGAGAAACATGGCGAAAATGCATAGAAAAATGATTTGTTCTATCATTTACTCATTCAGTGAGTTCGTTCCTGTAGTGAATAGTCATTCAGTGTCTGTCAGGTGACTACCACTCGTGGGCCCTTGGGGACATGCAGTTATTTGGAGGAGGTGGGCAAGTGTGGTAAGTGTACCAGTGACGATAAACCAACAGAGAGCACAGAAGCCAACAGAAGAGGTGCCGAACCTGGGCCTGTGGGGCCAGGAATATGGAACACTGCAGACAGTATGTGGCCGGACTCTAGGTAGCCATTTGTTTGCATAAAACTGAATAAGCCTGGCCTCTGCCTTCCATCCCAGGGCCAGGATTGCCACATAAACAGCGACCGAGAATATAATTGCAAAGTGTAGTGTGTGTGCCAGTGGTAGGGACCAGTAGAGAGTGATTGATTCTGTCTGGAGGGTTTGGGAAGAGGTGATGAAGTAGGGAGAAGGGAGGGCTTTGATGGAAGAGCTGACAGATGAGGTAAGACTTGGAGCATGAGTGGGCTATCACAACCCAGGGAAGGGAGCAAATGGTATTCTAGGAAGAAAGCCTGTGAGCACAGGGCTCCAGGTACTGGGGACACAGGTTATCCACAAGAGGCTGGGGAAGGAGTATGGAAGGAAACCAGCCTGCCATGGGAATGTTCCAGACCTTTCCTGCTGATGAGTACAATGGGGTCGTGTTAGCATTTAACGTCTTGATTCTGATGGCTTTTTATTGTTATCCAGTCCTTCAGGGTACACATAAAGTCTCTCCCAGGTGTTTCTGGGCACCCTGCCCTCTCCTCCTACATGGCATCTGCCTCTTTTGGGCTTGGGATCAATGGCTTCTATTCTTCTGCTCTGGTGTCTTCATCTAGGCTCTTTAAGCTTGCCACTGCTGACTGTGCCCTCCACCAGAATTTCACTGCCTAGCCAAGACACCTTGGCTGGTGTTCACCCTCAATTCTCAGGGTGCCAAATCTATCCTAGGATCTGTGACTGGGAATGGGGCAGTATGGATAGCTCAGGCTTTCTTTTTTATAACATTTCTTAATTCTACTCCGTGTGGGTGTGTGTTTGTTCATGAGAGAGACCAGAATCTTACAGACTCCTCTGAACACGGTTCAGTTTATATCCTAAACTCTTTCATCATTAGGCCTCAGTGTTATCCCCGAGGCCCAAAAGGAAGACGTTTGCCATCCCTTCCTCTTCCCTGACTTTATCTTCCACTATTACACAGGCCCATTACTATGCTCCATTTTCTTCCCCTTTCTTTTGTCAGTTAAAAAAAACAAAAACAAAACCCACTCCCCCTTGCTTGAATTCCCTCTCTTACTGTGTCTCTCTGTGTCAAATAAATAAAATCTTAAAAAAAAAATCCCTAAATACATATAAACGAATGGGAACAGGTGCTTGATTGGAAGGTTTCTTCCCAGTGCCTGTGCATCTGATTCTCAACTTTGGTCTAGCCAGTAGCTTTTGAAGGTCTTTCATTGTCTAGCTAAGGAGCTTTTGGCATTTGAGATGTTCAAGAAGTAGTTATTGAATTGAACGGACCCTCCTGTAAGGAAGGAAGCCACTACGGGTGGGTTTGTTTGTTTTGTTGGCAAGTGAATGGTATGATCAGGTATGAGTCTTAGAGGAACCTGTGGGTTTTGGGAGAAGGAGCCCATAATGTAGGAAGCTAAAGCCACCATCAGGGTGATAGAGGCTTGAAAAGAAAGGGACCATAGGGATGAAATAATGGGGACAGAACTGAAAAACAGACAGGGGAAGTTGAAGACACTTGAGATGTGGGAGAATACAGAATAGAAGATGACCCCCGAGGTTCGAGGTTCATCCTAAAGATGGCGATGAGATGAACATCACCTGGCCCATTTTACAAAGAGGTTAAGTGATTTGCCCAAGGCTAGCAAACACACTGATAGCAGCATTATGTGTCCTTATTGTGCTAAAAACTCCAAACCAGAATAGTTTCTACTTCATTACCCCCATGGCCTTTTCCTATTACATAAAAACTTCTTCGCACGGAACGCACTCAGATAATTTTCTGAAATGTCATTAAAATTAAGAAGATACTTAAAAGGACACATGAGAAGCCACATTCAACAAGTATAGAAATAAATTAGAGATGAGAAAATATTAAAATACCTGACCTGCGTGGGTATCTGCATGATATTTAAAATGATCTCATCCATTTAGCTCTAGTGTTTGGTGTCCTAATCTGAAATATGAAAAATGTTCTCATGGAAAGGCAGGCGAACCGAAGGAGGATATCTTAATATACAGTGAAATATAAATTAAAAAGCTCTCTAAAGCTATTAGTAAAAGTACTGAAATACATTAGCAGGTGCACGGGTTCAACTTTGGATGAATGTTCTTTGAAATCGGATTCATCACCAAAATTAATCTGAGAGGTGTCAAATCTGTGCTGGGTTAAAGAGGTGACAAATGGGAAGATTTTATTGAAGTTCCAAATTGTAAAGGGATCAGAATTAATAATCCTCTGTCATGAGTAACCTGAGCACACAGGAGTTTAAGAAATTCACGTCTTGGAAAAGGTTGGGGAAAAAAGCCTCCTGAAATGTTGCTGGAAAGGAACAGTCTGGTCATCACTTGGATTGATTTGTGTTTATAAATAACTTCAAGTCCACCATAGATAACCAGGAAGATAAGTGCCCATGACCTTCATGTTTGCGGGATTTCAATAGGCTGGGCTGGTCAAATCATTCTCTTTGAAAGGAGTTAAGTATAGTATTCCCCCCCCCCCCCCCCCCCCGCCATGTATTTAATTCAGAGCTTCATGGAGCTGAGGCACTTGAGAAGCACTAATCTTCACCCATCAGTGGTTTCCACTATGGGCTCTTCATTCGTATGGACTCACATCATGAAAATAAGCATAAGGAGAAGGGGGACATGGGGAATACTTCAACATGCCAAATATATATCTCTCTCCAAATACCTAAATATAACAAATACTTTCTTAATTAGAAAGACATATTCCTTGGCTAGTTACAGGTGGGTTTCCATGTTCTGAGGGACAAGTTCAGGTTTACCTATTAATGGCACATGTGCAATCCCGAGGGTTAGGAAGGCAGTCCCCTGGCACACTGAGTATACATGGGCAGTGACAGGAAGAGATATGGCTGATGAACCTCTAGAACTGTGCTTTCTACCCTTTTCTTTGTAGAGCAAAACTGTGGCTTCTATTTGAGCCTGCTACCAACTTTGCCTCATGGCTTCATAGGATGAGTGATTGCCACAGTAGGTGGCTGCCTGTGATTTAGCAGTCCTGGGATTGACACATTCCCCCCCAAATGTGAACCTCTGAAGAATGGAAGAGCTATAGGAGGACACGGCAACTTCAAGTCTTCAACTAGGCATTCAGTGTATCTCCTGTTAGTGCCCGTGTCTAAAGGAATAGTTTTTGATTATGGTGCCAGAGTGTCTTTTAGAGTCACTTGGTAAATGGGTCCTTAGTTTTAGCCCCTATCCAAAGATGATGGCCTTTGGAGGATGGTTTCTAAGTAGGTTGAAATAGAGAGGCAGGAGGGAGGGAGAGAGAGGGGGAAGGAAGGAAGGAAAGAAGGAGAGAGAGAGGGAAAGAGAGAGAGACAGAGAGAGAGGGGGAAGAAGGAGAAAAGAAATTTCTTGCCCACTTTCCTTCCTTCTTCTTCCCATATATTGTATCATTTATGCTTTTGGGTGTCTAGTAGATGTCTGATCTATTGTATTTGTAACATAGAATTCTTGATCTCCCCTCCATTGAACATATTAGTTGTTCCTCTCTCAGTAATGAACTTCTTAGCTCTTTCTTAGTCACTGAAGCCCAAAGTCTAGGTGTTAACCTTAGTTTAAATGATTTCAACCCCCCGTGCATTCGGATTCAGAGACCCTGAGAGTCCTCTTTCCATGCTTATTCTTACCTTACAGGTTTTACATATCCACCCCTGTCTGGTACTGCTCAGTCAGCACTCTGGGCCTAGAACATTCCCTTATATGGAAGTTAGGTTCCAAGCTGTCACTTAGCTCCAGACTCTTCTTGCCTATTAGGGGAAAGGTTCCCCTGTTCTGGGTTTGCATTGAACTTCCTTGTATTGTTCAGGTGTATGCTTCCTGTGTCTCATGGCAGCCCCACTAGCATGTTAGCTCTCTCTACCTGTGAGAAGGGAAGGAGGTCTTCCTCTGCAGCACGAGAGGGGTGCATGCTGTCCATTACCCTGTGTCAGCTATAAGGAAGGACCCACTGGCCAAGGGAGATGGGGCACACTGCAGATGCTGGTGTTGCTGTGATTCCTCTTTCTGTGACTAAAGTGTTGTCCCAGCCAGTGCCTTGTGTGTTGAGTCCTTCTTGGCAACTTGGAACCCACAGACATTGTGGAAGGCCAGGGTTTGTAGAATCCCCATGGTGGAATCCTGACTGGCAATTGGTGAACAGATCTTCCTGCTTCATGTGCCAGCTGTTAACTCGGTCGGCATTCAGTTCCCTCAAGAACTGCACGGCTGGCATCCTCTCAGTTGTTCACACGTTACCTCCTCCCAGAGGCCTTCCATCACCACCTGATTTAAAGTCATCAAATGGAAGTATTCACACAGTCCCTGTTAGTACATAAGGTTGTTCGGTTTCTCTGCCTCTTCCTCACAAGAATGTAAGCCTCATGAGAGCAGGGGTCTTATTTTTAACTCTAGTGCTCGGACTAGAACCCAGCTCAGAGAGGATACTCATTACAGTGTAATCAACAGCTTCCATCTCTAGTAACCCTCCAGTTCTCGCGAGATGGTGTTTGAATCTGGTAGTGTTTGTGTATGACGGTGTTTGCCCAATCACTTTTTTTTTTTAAGATTTTATTTATTTATTTGTTAGAGAGAGAGAGAGAGAGCACAGGCAGGGTGGCAGGCAGAGGCAGAGGGAGAAGCAGGCTCCCTGCCAAGCAAGGAGCCTGATGTGGGACTCGATCCCAGGATGCTGGGACCATGACCTGAGCCGAAGGCAGCTGCTTAACCAACTGAGCCACCCAGGCGTCCCATGCCCAATCACTTTTAAGTTGTGGCAATCATGGAGATGGGCTACTTGGATGTCCCTTCAGGAAAAAACTTGCTCTTGGGCTGAAGGCATGCAGTTACCTGACCGATTTCCACTGTGAGTGACTTTAGGGCCTCCTCAGCTTGGAAAAAGTGAGGCTGACCCTTCCTGAGCAGCCCCCGACCAAGGGCTAAGTATGGTGGAAAAACCAAGTCACATCTACTAGGAAATCCTGCCTTTGGAGCTGATGTGTGCCAAGATTTT
>RCUC01165034.1:0-52630 GCA_003697995.1 Taxidea taxus jeffersonii
ATATATATATGATTTTATTTATTTATTTGTCAGATAGAGATCACAAGTAGGCAGAGAGGCAGGCAGAGAGAGAGGAGGAAGCAGGCTCCCTACTGAGCAGAGAACCCGATGCAGGGCTTGATCCCAGGACCTTGGGATCATGACTTGAGCCAAAGGCAGAGGCTTTAACCCACTGAGCCACTCAGGCACCCCTACTCGGGTCTTTCTAAGGATAGAAATCTGGAGGTAAACTTTGGCTGGTAGACGGGCACAGTTTAAACTGTCTCCTGCCCCTCGAGGGCTCTCGGATGGACAACCCCTCCATCAGCCACTCTGGGGCTTCTCTGTGTGATTTCCCAGACAGACCCCTCCTCCTCCTCAGATGGCCTGCTCCCCCTTTCCGAGCCTGACATGCACTGTCTTCCATTCTCCCTAAACATCTCTTATCCCTCCCTCTCTCCCAGAGCACCAGGCATGAGACTCAACTTCCCACCTGGGCCTCCTTCCCCCACCTCCCTCCAACCCCTCCTGGTCACTGCAGGACTTTTCTTAACCAGAAATTGGGCATTATGAATTCCCAGCCCTGGCTGGGAAGCCCTCAGAGCCTCCCAGTGCCCGCAGGATGACGCCTTCCGGCAGAGCGACCAGCTCCTTCCTGATCTGGCCTGGCCTACCTGGCCATCCCAGGCCTTCTGCTCCGCGGTGACCCGCTACCTCATGGCTCCCCAGACGGCCTGTCTCACTGGCTTGGCCCCTGTCACACACACTGCTGGAAAATACTCCAACCCTCCAGAGCCTACTGAGCTGCTCATTTTTTTCAAGATCCTGCTTGAGTCACCTCCCCTGGGAAAGCATCCTTAGTCAGAGTTAATCACTCCCTTCTCCGAGTCACCGTGGTTCCTTATTCAGGTTCCTCTCTGGGCGCTTCTCCCATCATCCACCGCCATCGCCCTGCTGCAGCACCATGGCCCCTCCACCTGGACAGCGGTACGTGTCTCCGACTGGTCCCCTTGCCCTCGCCCTCACCCTTGTCCCTTCCAGGCCACTGTGGACGCAATGGCCCAGTGATCATCTGATAAGGCTGATCATAGCACATCTGTCTGCTCAAAACCCTTTAGCACTTCCCAAATCACTCACGGGAAAAGCTACAACCCCACAGAGGTCTATGCGATCTTCCTGGCCCAGGCCCCCTTACCTGTAGGACTCTGCTCCCACTCTGCCTGAGCCACACTAGCCTCCTTCCCGGGGACCCTGAATCCCTTGGCTGCCCCCTGCTTCTGGGCCTCTGGACGCTCCCCAGACTCCCATTCTCGTCTCCCTTGCCAGCTTCGAGTCCCTCCTCCAGGCTCACTTCCTCACGCAAGCCCCCACGCCACCCTCGGACCACAGTGGGTGGGCAAGAACCATTTATCCTATGAATGAATGAATGAATGAATGAATGGGACCCTGCCCATTGTATAAAATCAGAGACCTGAGCAGATCAGAGACACCCCCCCCACCCCATACACAGTCACAGCCATCACCAAACTGTTCCTGGGCTCCTTGTCTGTGCCAGGATCTCCCTCCCTCCAGCAGCTGTCTCTTTGGAAGGAGTTGATCAGTTAATCTCCACTCAGGTGATGCTGTCTGAACAGTGAGTGAGAACAGACGCTTCCCAAGAAAAGGTGGGCGTCGACGCCAGGGGCCAATCCCTTCACCCAAAGGACCGAGGAAGCAGAGTGATGAAAATCAGGTGTGGTGTGCCACTGTAAAGGTATTTGCAGGCCTGGGTGCGGGTACCAGGCCCACCATGGGCGGAAGACTGTCGCAGCTCCCTGGAGAGGGCCCCTCGCCCTGCCTGGGCAGCCTCTTAAGGGCAGGGCTTTGAGCTGAGAGCAGAAACCAAACTCCACACCCTTCTCGTGTAAGAGGGAAGGTACAGCAGCCAGGGACCTGCTCGCCCCCCACTCCTCCGGGTTCACCCTGTCCCTTCCAGAATCTCAGGGGCTCCCAAGGAGGTGTGGGGTCAGGGTTGGGGCTTGGCTCCCCAGGCCTGGGCTGGACCCCACCCACCCCCATTCGAGCCTTGGGGGTCTCGGGCTGTTTTTGTAACCATAGTCACGTGATTCTTCATGTAACCTGAGCTCCCCGACACCACATGAGTCTGCACCCCAGCTCCCGAACCACATCTGCTTCTCATTTCCGGCCCAGGAAAATGGCCCAATTTCCATGAGCCGCAGGCCCAAGCCAAGCCTGGAGCTTCTCAGTGGCCAACCCCACCCAGCCGGGTTCCATTACTGGGGTGGGGGTGGAGGCTGAGAGAGCATAAGAGGCGGTATGGTATGCTATGGGGCTGGACGGGACCCGGGAGGCTGGTGTGCTTGGGCTCGCCCCAGTCAAGACCTCGCTGTGTATCCTTAGGGGAGCTCCTCACCTCTCTGAGCCTCAGCTTTCTCTGCTTTCTCATGAGGAAGACATGGTATGTGTTACTCTATTGATGGAGGCATTGTTAGGATTTGGGGACTAAGGTGGCTCTTTGGAACAGAAATAACAGAATTTTTATGAACAGAGAACTGACAGGGAACTGGCCTATGTCAGGAAGGTGGTGGGGACCTAGGGCCACTTTCCTCCCCGAGCGATGAGTGGAGGCCTCCCCTCTGTGGTTTGGTAGAATTTGGACCTCAGTCCTCACATGGGCATGTCTTAGCCCTGCTCTCAGTCCTCCATCTTCCGGCAGCTCCCCAGTGTGTGTCCGGCCCCCAGCAGGGGTCAGGAGACCAAAGTGATAAACACGACTTCAGCCCAGCACAGTGGAGGCAGGTGTAGACAGAGTGCAGCCAGAGGCTAGAAATAACACATTCTATTTCTAATCTTTTAGTGGAGACCCTTAATTTTAAAGGCATTCTTTTTTTTTTTTTTTTTTTTTTTTGCTTGAAGATTTTATTTATTTATTTGATAGAGAGAGAGAGACAGCCAGAGAGGGAGCACAAGCTGGGGGAGTGGGAGAGGGAGAGGCAGGCTTCCTGCAGAGCAGAGAGCCGGATGTGGGGCTCGATCCCAGAATGCTGGGATCATGACCTGAGCCAAAGACAGATGCTGAATGACTGAGGCACCCAGGTGCCCCAATTTTTAAGGCATTCTTAATTTGATACTTTTTTTCTAACAAAATCTACAGCAAACTCCATCTTCCTTCCAACAAAGAAAAGGACCTTAGCACACACCCTCCAGATACCATTTCCCATCTTCCACATTTCTAAGCCCTCAATCTGTTCCCCCTGTGCAAGCTCGTCAGAGACGAGCAGAGGGACGTCTACACAGACTTCCTGCAGAGGGAGGTGCTCCGAGACCCCTGGTGCCACCCTGCCACCTTTGCCTTGCACAGGCCATGCCCTACCATGCCTGTTGCTTCCGGCAATTGGGCAATGCCTGAGCAGAAAGCCATGCGGGGCTGGTGGAGGCAAAAAGAGGTGCCCGGCTTGACAGATGCCCCTTAGCTTTGCCCCCAATCCCCAGGACAAGAGCACTGCATGCAGCTTCTGGGGACATTGTGGGGTCCTCACCCGGCCCACACATCCCTGACAGCACCGGGGTTAGCCCATTTTACAGACGAACAGCCTGATGCTGAGAGACTTTGTAACTTGCTCAAGAACCAGCCAGTGGGTCTGAAACCTCACCCTTCTGAGCCCGTTCTGCCCCAGCATGGTGGTCCTCTTCAGTCCCGTGGCAAAAAATTCTAGCTCTGTCACTTACTAGCAGTGTGACCTTGGGCGAGTTCTCCAAGTCTCTGTGCCTCGGTTTTTTAAATTAGAGTTTTTAAAAATCACACTGAGTGATAATTTACATGCAATAAACACACAGGTTAAGTGCTAGATTGATGAACTTTGACAGATACACACATGCATGCAGCATCGAGATCTAGAACTATTTCCCGCACCGCAGAAAGCTTCTGGTTCTGTGCTTGGTTTTCCCACCTGTGAGAGGGGGAAGCAGGAATTCCTGCTTGCTGGTATGTTAGGAAAATCAAATGAGATAATACCAGCAAGATACTCTGCAAGGCGCCTGGCATGAAGCAAGCACCTGATAAAGACGAGCAAATACATTGCTTTCACGACCTCCTATGGCATCTTGCTGCCCGGTCCCCTCCTGGGGGCTAAGACATAGATGGGGACAGGCGCTGATCAGGAGATGGTCTCTCTGAAGCCAGCCCACATACAAGGAGACCTGACAAAGTGTGATAGAGTGCTGGAAGACGCTTAAAGTCCTTGGTCTGCTTCCAGAAGCCCCAGCGGGGCTGGGGACAGAGGAATGGACCAGCTTTTGCCCTAATCCTGGCCCAGAACACAGGTCCTCTGTTCTCTTGAGACCTTCACAGGTCTGTCTCAGGCACTGGTGGCAAGGCCAGCTTCATGAGTTTACAACCTGTGCAGTCACTCGAGGCCCCCAGTTCAGAAAGGTTCAAGGCTCTGATGTCACCTCCTTGCAGTCCTTGATAAGTTTTAAACAGGGGGGCGCTGCCTTTTCGTTTTGCCCTGGGTCCCAAACTGTGGGACTCCCCCAGCCTGTGGCCAGGATGGGGAAGGTACTAGCTGGCTGGCTTCCTCCCTAGATAGGTTGGTGCCACCACCACCATGCTCACCCTCACTCACTACACATGGTCATATAGACTCCCTGCTTCTTTGCTACCTCCACTGTCCCCTCTCTGTCCCTGCCCATAGTAGGACATCCAGAACGCCTTGGGTCCCAAAGGCCCTCAGCCACCAGGATGTACCAACAGAATCTGGAAGTGGGCTTGCCCTGGAAACCCCCTTGGGACAGCTCCTGCTCCCAGGGCCTGTTGGCCAGGCCACTCAAATTCCCATCCTCTGACGGTCCTCTCTAGACGCCTCCGCCCAGCTGGGCAGCTCGAGTGTGAAACCACAGCTGGGTGTCTGCCAAGGGGGCTAAGGTTTCATCACATTCAACCTCCCACACCTCGGCGAAAGGCCAGGGTCCGATGGGGCCGCTGGCCAAAGGCCGGGGCTGGAAGGCAGACGAGGGATGAATTCCTAGGCATCACAGAGGACCCTCCCCTGTCCCTGGGCCTCAGTGTCCCTCTGTGTCATGGAACAGGATCCTGTAGGGCTGGCACAGATGTCTAAGGTGCACGGAAGGTAGCTCTCAGAGACCAAGGCGTTGAAAGAGATTCTAGAACGTCATTGTACAGCGGCCATTTAAATCTAAATTAATTTAAGAAGGAAAAACCACGCTTTCAGTTCCTCAGCCACTCTAGCCACATCTCACATGCTCAAGAGCAACACGTAGCTTGTGGCTGCCATATTGGGCAGCACCAATCTAGAACATCTACACCAATACAGATTGATTTAAAGGTCTGTTGAGACGTGCCTGCCAGCTGGGGAGGCCAGAGTTCTGGGAACACAGGTACCTTTAGGGACCCCAGTGGGGAGGTCGGGGAGAGGGCCATGGCCGGGAATGTTTGAGAAGCACTCTTAGTCTCTCTGGACTTCACAAGTAAGGTGGGCCAGCCATAAAGGGGGCCCAGGAACCAAACTCCCACCACAAAGGGGAGTCAGGAAACAAACTTCACTGGGCGAGGAGCCACATCCCCAGTGGAGCACAGGCTTCTGGGCCCCAGAAGAGGGAGGCAGTGGCCAAAGTAGGTGCCCTTCCTAGAAAAGGGCTCCTGAAGCCCAATGAGATATGTCACCCCTCCTTCCTGCTTCACATCCCGGGTTGGGGAGCACGTGCACTCTCTAGAATAATGGCTCTCAAACTAGCCTGCCTCAGAAGCACCTGGAAGCTTGCTTAAGCACAGCTGACTCAGTGAACACTCTACACATGTCCATATTCACTCTGTCTATAGGTCAGGTTGAAACATTGGTGTTGGGGCTCTGTTCATCTTCAGGTTCATTATCATTTGGGGCCGTGTGGCTCAAATCACTGAAAGAGGCTGGCTTGGTTTCAGGTAGGCACGTTTTAAAGGATGCAGCAAAAGGGGGACCTGGCAAGCCCCAGGAAAGACTGGATGGGGGAGGAGGGAAGAGAAGATGGGGTGGGAGGGGAAGGAGGGAGGAGAGGGAAGCAGGAGGAGGGGCATGGAGGGAGCACTTTTGGGGGCTTCTCCTTACTGAGGTTGTTCTTTCTATGCATTGTCTCATCTATCCTAATGACACCCTTCTAAGTTGTGTGGATATGCAGCTCCAAGAGGTTACACAACCCCACAGCGGACACAGGATCTTGAAAGACCCAGGCTGCACTACGTTTCTCTTTCTTTTCCTCTCTCCAACTCTGAATATTTTCAAACAAAATCAGCCTGGGAAGTGGGGAAGGCTCAGAGCTGTGAATACTTTTTTGTTTTGTTTTCTGGGCTCCTTCGGCTTTGACAGGAAGCTCGGCTGAGTGCGGGCGGCTGAACTCTGGCGTTCAATGGTGCTTTTTAGGCATGCCTTTACACGGAACGTAAAGAGTTGCGGTTACAAACACTGGCAGCCCTTAGTGGCCCAGTCAGTCCCCGAGCCCCCACACCCAGCCACCCAGCCGGGACATCATGGGACTTCCCACCTCCCCCTAACCCCAGCCAGCACCGCCCTCGCTCATCTGGGAAGGGTGGGGAACTATGGACCCTGAGTCGGGAAACTAAGGATGAGTGAAACCCAAAACCTGGCCTCTCCTATTTCAGGAGAAGGACTGTTTTCAGCATTGGGAAACCATAATCACATAGCCAGCTGTGAAGATTCTAGAATGACCCTCATTTCACAGATGAGGGAATAGAGGCCCCCTGTGGAAAATTTCTGAATGTCCTCTTCCCACACAAACTCCCCACAACTGGGAACAATCCACACCACTCCCCAGGATGCCTCCATGACATAAGGGCCTTTTTGATGGCTGCTTGTATTTGGGTAACACCTCTGACTCTTCTTCATCCCCTCCCTTCCACAAGTGTCCCTTGAGGAAGGGAAGGCAAGACATGCTCCCATTTCACAGATGGCCAAACAGAGGAAGTGGCCACACAATTCATCCCTGGGGGAGCTCCTGTCCCCGCGTCTCCTGACAGCCAGCCACTGCCACCACACCTCACCCAGGCGGGCTCTGGTGGCTGCCACCCCCAATCCCTCCCTCCACACCTCCTGTCTCCTCACCAAGTCCCAGGAGCCCAGCTGATTTAGAATTTCCTGCCCTTCTGACAATCTGCGTGCACAAAACTGGCTTTCTTTAAACCACTTCAGAGGGCATCTCCTCTACCCCTTCCTCTGGCTTCGTTAATCCGAAGCAGGATAAATCTTCCACGTTTAACTACCTGATTACAAACACGTTCCTGGTTCCTGTCCCTGCCCCGATGGGAAGCTCATTTCTCGAAGGGTTAATTAACAGCCTTCACACAGGCTGCATTTAGCAAGGAGTACAAAGCCGCACACATAAATAACGTCTCCAGCGGAAGAAGAGGGTGCAGATGGCTTGTGACTTTGCCGTCCAGAGTTTTTTAAACCAGTGTGAACCACGTCCTGTCGGGACCCGGGACTATGAGTCAGGGTCAGGCTTCGAGGTGGGCCGGCCAGAGACTCCAGTGGCCAACACTGCGCTCTGTTGAAAGAAAGTCTCAAAGGAAAACAAGAGCACTGAGCCAAGATTGTGGGGGTGGGAGGGGGGCAGGAGCCTGGGAGGGGGATGGGCCCAGCGACTGACTAGGACTGAGGGGAGCCCAAGGGAGCCAGAGAAATGAGCTGGGAAGAATCAAAGTCGAGGCCTGAGGCCCAACCCCTGGGCAGGGGTGCTGAGTGTACCCAGAAAGGTCAGAGCCTGGGGCACGTGGTCCTGCTCAGGCCCCCACAGCGTGTGGTGCCGAGAGGGCCCAGGCCACGACCGTGTGGTATGGGCCTAGGCTAAGGGTAGAGTGAAGGACAGCCCTGAGGCAGCCGCGAAAGTTCTGGAAGTGGTACAAAGGCACTTGCAGCTCTTCTGCCTCCTTCGAGATTAAGCTCTTTCCCTCTACAAAGCCTTCCACTCCCACCTGGGGCTCCCAGGCCCACCCTCACACGGCCCTGGCGACACACCTGCAGTTTATAACGCACAACGGTGGCCACCTCCTGGCCCTCCAGACCCAGGGCTGAACCGCCACACACTCAGGCCAGGGGGGCCAGCTCCCTCACTGCTCAGTGCCTGTTGGAAGCTACCATGCCCCACTCAACACCCTGGGGTCGAGAGAGCAAAGAAAGAGATGGGGGCCAGTTGACACAGGCCTAACAGCGGGGCTCTGTGTCCAGGAGTGGCAGTTTCTCCCGGAGTAACTTTCCACAGTTTACCTTTCCCTTTGCGCATAGTCGTGCTCACAGAGTTCATAGGGTGGCTGCCATCCCCCAGGGGGTTATGTTGGGCCAGTCACCTGCTCAGTGACCCTACCTGCTCTGACTTCTGCCCTCTTTGCCTCTCGAAACCCCTGCACCCATTTCTGGGGTAGGGCCCCTGGGGACCCCGGGGCTCCCATCCCACCCCGTCAGGGCCGAGCTCTGGGGTACTTCTGGGAATCCCAAATGCACCACTGTTGCCGGGCTGAGGCCAACATTTCTGTTTTCTCAGAAGGATCAAAGCCCCATCCCAACCCTGCCAGGAGGAAACAGTTTTGAGTCGTGCATATATCTGCAGTCCATTTGGGATTTTACTTTGGTGAGAAATAAATACCCAGCCATCTGCAGAGGATGGAAATATGACTTAATAACTCTTTGGTCGAGGCTCTTGGGCCAGAGCCCAGATGGAAATAAGACCTTGTATCTCAGTCTCCCCTGCACACTTTTGAAAAAAAGAAAAAGCAGAGGGGGAAAAAAAAAAGTTGGTGGAAACCAAAGTTCCAAATGGAGTGTGCTCTATTTCTTGGCCTGGGAAAGGAAAAATAAACACCAAACAGCTACTCCATTCAAGTGGGCGCTATCTTGCTCATCCTGGCCAAGAACGGCCTCTCCTCCCTTCTCTGACCGGGAATTACCTCCCTCACAAACAGCCCCCACGCCCACCCCTAACACAGGGCAGGCAGACAATGGGCCTCTCCCTGTAGCCCCCAGAGGCCATAAGATTGGGAAACACAAAGGCTATTTTTAATGTCTTATTTGTCTACCAACCACTGCTCCATGGGCCTGAGAAATGGTATCGTTTGTGGGAGGTGGCATTGATTTTTTTTTTTAACTTGCTCAGACAAAGCTACATTTTCGAAACTTCCAGAAAAGCCAAAAAAGCAACACTCTCCAAGGGTGGATGCTTGCTTGGCTTGCCCTCCTGCCCTACTGGAAATACTCTCTCGGGTGGGTCTGGGAAAGGAACCCCCCACTGCTCAGTGCCTGTTGGAAGCTAGCACAGACCCCAAGGCTTAGGGCCCAGGGAAGTGGAATTAGGCCCAGAGATCTCAAAGAAGAGCCCCCGAAACAGGAAAGAGCAAGGGAGAGAGAGAGAGAGCTAGGGTCAGAGAGGGGTAGGGTCCCCCCCATTGGTGAGGGAGGCACAGGACCTGCCCTGGGGGGGCAGTGTGACGGGGTGATGGGGCCCCTCGTGGAAAAAGGTGAAAGGTCACACACAGAGAAACCGGCTTCCCAATAGCCATGCAGCTCCCCAAATCCATGGGTTGGGAATGCAATGGATATGTCCAGGGGCTAAGAGGAAGCCCCCAGGTAGGTCTGCCCAGGCTGGGGAAGAGCTTGGACTCTGGGCTGAAAGAGTCTAACTGTAATAACAGGAGATTTTCTGTTTTCGGGCTTCTAAGGACTTTCGGCTGTGAGGATAGGACCATACCTGGGCTTCAAAGGCCTCCCTGGCCTCCTGCCAGGACAAAGAGATAGAGAGAGATGGCTGGCTGGTTGCATGACTAGTTGGTTGGATGGTTGGATGGATGGATGGAGAGAGAAAGAGAGAGAGAGTGAATGAGACAGCGATGAAGGAAACCAAAGCTTAAAGGTGCACAGAGACAGAAACACAAAGTGGGAAGAAGACTGAGAAGGTTCTTTGTTGATCCCATGCCAGCCCAAAGTCTCAGGACAGAAGGAGGGGTGACCACTCAAGAGGACCAGAATAGAGGGACACCCACAGCGGGCCATTCCTTTTCTCCATCAGCCCCATGGCCCAGGGCCTGGAGGCGGGGGAGAGAGTGGGGAGGTCTTCCAGCTGCCCGGACGTCAGCCCTAGCGACCTCTCTCCTTCCGCACAAGTGAAGCCCTGGGTTCAGCCCATACCGCACGAACTGGCCTCGAGCCACACAGGCCTTGCCTGCACTCGCTGGGCTGACCCAGTGACCTCGGAAGGGTCTCTTCCTCTGTTCTCTCGAAATGGAGATCGTAACTGTACCTTCCTCAGTTGGGTACTGCGGAGATGAATTGTGTGTGTGTAAAACGCTGTGCCCACCCCAGGCGCATGGTGAGGGCTTGGTAAGGGGCCTCTCGAATGCTTGTAGTGTGTGGGCAGTAAGTGGTGGCTGTTGTTGCTAATATTCAGGGTGAAGTGGGGCTAGAGATGCCGGGAAGGAGAGCAGAGGGGCAGGCAGGAGGGGGAGGCCGAAGAGTCTAGCAAGAAGTAGCCAGAGGAAGACAATGCAGAGTTGACAGACACAGACCCCCAGCAGGATGGGCCTTGAGACCTTGGCCCAGCAGTGGCGCCTCATGGAGCAGAAGCCACCAGGAACACCACGAAGGGCCTGTGACGGGGGCTGCTGATGGCCACATTTCCTTGGTTCCAGGCCCCCACTATGAGAGCAGCTCAGCCTCCCACCAAACTCTAACAGCCCTGCCCTGGCATGTCTTTCCTTGAATGTGACATTTGGGAAAGCCAAGAGCCCAGAGGAGCAGAAGCACCCAGACAAGCCAATAGTCTGGGACTCGGGACCTAGACCGGCCCCTCAACACATTCAACAGGATACCCCATCATCCTGGGTGCCTCAGAGAAGCCAGTTCCTTGGGAAGAATTGCTCTCTGCAGCTGTGTTAGCCGCCCCCAGCACCACTGGATGGGGTCTGGTCCTTCTATCTCTGGAGACTCAGGTTGGACTGAGAAAACAGGGCTCCCTCCCTTTCACCAGTCTTCAGGAAGCACCTCCTCTCCATCCTCTGGGATGGCCCAGAGCCTGCTCTGCCTCCACAGCTGTCATTTTGGGGAAGACAGGTGCAGTCCCCATCTCCATCCCAGAGAGGGGCCCTGGACTGTGTGGGCTGCTGGTAGGAAGCCCAGAGGCCTGAGCCATAATCCTGGCTTTGAGCCCTTTACAGAAATCAACCTGAAACTCTCAGAGCATCATTCTCATCATCCAGAAAATGGGAATACTAATTTGTACACGTGGGGGGTTCCACAAGAAAATGGCACCTATATAACCACTTGGAGGACATTCAGACCTGTTCCCTTCGTGGGTGGGAGAACAGCACACACAAGTGCGTTCTGTTGGCAGTCTAGCCCATGGCTTCCAGCAGAACCAGTGAATGTTTGCATTCAAACCACTCACTTGAAGGAGGGGTGGATAAAATCAAGAAAATGGCCCTTCTAGAATCTTCTAGAACCTTGAGGCAGCACCGTGACTGAGAACCAGATGGACTAGGTTAACTCTGCCCACCTTCGTTCTCCTATCTATAACAGGGGATGATAAGAGCACACCAGGCATATAGTTTGGTGTGATGATTAAATTGAGCCACATAGATCCTCTCGCACAAGGCCCAGCTCCAACAAATGCTCAGCACAGGTGCCGTGCAATGGGAAGACTGTCCAGGAATCGAGGGGAAGAAACTGCTAAGATCCATGTTGAGTAGGAAAGCATGGCCTGACAGCCTGTGTCCCATGCTACCATCTGGGCAAGGAGTGGGGAAATCAGACAAGGTGCCCTATTTGCTTGGCATTTACCTAAGAATATTCTGGAAAGACGCTTAAGAAACTGGTAAATGGGGTTACCTTGTAAGGGAGAAGCTGAGAGGGGATGCAGTGGGGCAGGGCTTCTGACTACACATTCTATATAATTCTGATTCATCAACCATGTGAGCGAATTGTTATTCCAAAAAATCTTTAGTTAACATGAGCAACAGGAGCTACTAATATTGTTATTCTGTCTGAACTTCATTCCTAAGTGAGGAATGGGGTCCCATGCTCCACCTGCCTAACTAGGGTCTGTAGGGATTCAGAGAGAAAGTGAATGTGCAAATGTCCTGAGACAGAAAGAGGCTGGGATGAGGAGAAGGAAGAGGAAGAAGAGGAGGAGAAAGAAACAGAAGAAAGAGGACAGGAGGTGGATGGGGAGGCTCTCCCTGTCATTGTTTTCCACGTGGGTTCCGTAGGAGAATCACAGAGCAATTGTCCCAGGAGTTGAGCTTCAGTAAAGTCAAACATAGCACCTGGACAATGTGCTCTCGCCTCGGCCTCGTACTCTTTCTTCACACACCCAGTTGCAAAAGAGACCCCTCAGCCTGCTACAGGGCTCCCAGGGATACAGGGGAGGGGAGGTGGCTACAAATGGGTGGGGTCAAGGGCAGGGCCCATGGGGACCTGTGTGTGACCCCTGACATCTGGCCAGAGCTGTTGAGAGCAGGAAGGGGCCCAAGGAATGCAGTGTTGTGAGATGGATGAAGCGGGGCAGAGGAAAAGGAGAGATTCTGCCCTGCAAAGTCGGGTGGCTGGACCACGCCAAGGCTGTAGCAAGCATGACCCGGTCCCAGGCTCTGTGAAGGGAAAGGGGGAGGGTCATCTCCTTTACCACCCTGACAACAACTCCATGACATAGATTACCATCCGGCTGAGGACCCTGAGGCCCAGAGAGTTTGGGATAATTCCTTAGCGAGCCAAGGAAGAGCCACCATCCAGACCCAGGCAGCGAGGCTCCATTGAAGTACGACGCCGTCATCCTTGCCACCCCACATCAGGGCTGGCCCTCTTGCCTGGACTCTGTTTATTAGCAGAACAGCAATGACCAGAGCTTACCTCAGAAAGCTCAGCAGCGGCATTGTATGCGGGCAAAGAGTCTCTCCTCCAGGACGCTTCCATGCTACTTAGATGCCCAGAGACTATGGGCGAAGCTTTGGAGGGGCCAGGCTTGGGAATCCCCCAGGACCCCACGCCCCTGAAACTTCAAGGGCATGAGGCTGGAAGAACAAAAGCGCTTTTCATGGAATTCCAACAGGAAACCCACGAGAACATTCCTGCTCCAAGGATTCCAACAGGAAAACCACGAGAACATTCCTGCTCCAAGGATTCCAACAGGAAAACCAAAAGAACATTTCTGCTTGTGGGGTTCCAGCTGGGAGCCGGAGTCCATATTCCCTGCTCAGGAGGCTGGCCTGTGTGTAAAGGGGTGGAGTAAAGGGTTTGTCCCACCCTCATGAACCATCCCCAGTCCCCCGGGTGGATTCAGACGCTCCTCTGGCCTTTCCAGGACAAGGGTGGGCTATTTGGAAAATGACCTGCTGAGCACCCCCAGCCCTCTGCCTTCATTCACAGTGGCTCTCTGGCCCCCCCGCTTCCACGGATAGCTCACGGCCCCCTGACCCTCCAAGGGTCTTCGTAGTCAGGATTTGCAAGCATGTTAAAAAACCTCTCTCTTAAACTTAATTGCCTCTAGGGACACATTAGTCAACAGCTGGGTGTGCCTGAAGAAACACGAGGCACACACCTCAGTCTGCCCACAGTCCTCCTCCGAGTCCGTATTGTGTCCCAGTCGCAGGACCTGCCAGCAGCTCCGTGTTGAGAGGGACTGCAAGGAACAGGACAAGTTCCCAGCCTTCAGAAACCTCCAGTCTAGTAGAGGAGCTGAGAGCGCTCCAACAGGAAGTGCTTTTAGAATGCTCCTCAAGAAATGGCCACTAAAGTCATCAGAGCAACCTGTATTTATGGGTACCTGCCACATGCCAGGCACCCTGTGGGCTCCAGGAAGGAGTGACGTCGTTCCTTCTCCCCAAGAAACCAGGGCCTAATGGGTGTGACCAGCAAGTAAATGGCTCTAACACAGTGGGAGGAGAGTTGCAATCAAGGTTTTCTCCAGATGCAGAACAATAAGACAGTCAATCCTGAGAGAAAGGGGAGTGAAGATTGGGGAAGGCTTCCTGGAGGAAGTAATACTCACACTGGCTGAGGAGCTCAGCTGGAAATGCAGGGAGGCTTCAGCGGTGGGAGGGTGAGCCTTGACCTTGACTGCAGCATTGGGGGTTAGGGTTGCATCTTGCGACTATGATAAGACGTTCATAGAAGGCAGAGAGAGGACATGGAGGAGTAAGTTTTAGGCATGGAACAGAAGCAGCAGACACCAGATGGCCAGCTCGTCAGGATCCAGGGCAATGGTTGGAAGGACAGAGCCGGAGGAGCCATGGGTCAACTTGAGGCATGTGTTTCTGCTCAGGGAAGGAGTGAAAGTGAATTTAGGAGGACAGGAGGGAACCCAGGCTTCGAAAGGGTTCCTGAGCCCCGTGAGGGAAAGGTGTGACATTTGGAAGATGCAAGAAATTCAGAGTGAGTGTCCAGGGCCCTTTTATCCAGATACCCACTTGCAGCTTGTGGGGTCGACGGTCATCCCCGGTCTGAGGCCCAGACGGGCTGGCAATGACAAGGGGGAGCTGTCGCTGAGGTAGGGGGGAATGGGCTCCACGGCAAGCCATCCAGCAGGTTACCCAGAGGGGCCAGGGACAGGAATTTGGGGTCAGGATTAGGGGAAAGCAGAGCTGGCAAACCAGACGTGAGGTCAGGGACACACACGGGTTGTGGGCCTCGGGTTGTGGGCCAGCAGCTGGAACACCATAGCAAAGGGCAGGGCAGGAAAGGGGCCAGCCTGCCACCAGAAAGAGGGGCCTATGGGCCTGAACCAAGTCAGCAGGTGGGGAGCAGGGGCAGGGAGCTGTGTCGAAATCAGCCACAGGGGGAGCATTTACACAGTGAGACCCACCCATGCTACTTTTCTTTCCCTCCAGAAGACATGGCTGACATGGGACCAGGAGACCAGACTTCTAGACTTCACTCCAGGTATGGGTTTGTGCCCTGGTGGCCTCACCTGTAAATGACATGTTCTCCCCCTGCCTACCATCAAGGCCTCCTGGGGGTGGGTGTGGGGGGTGTCACATAAGACGCTGTCCCTGGATGTGCTTCTGGAAGGCCATGCAGAGGGTGAGAGAACCTCCAGTGGATTTCCTAGCGTCTCCCTGGACGTCTGATCTAAATTTAGGTCCTTTTGGTCTACACTGAATCCCAGCCACTGCCTTTCCTTCCTTCCTGCAGGCTGTCTGGAGACAGCACAAGGAAGGCCCTGCTGGAAGGCCAGCTGCCCTTTGTTGTTTTGCCTATGAATCTGCATGCGTGCTTTCTGGCCAAAGGGCCCCAAACCCGCCCTGCGACTCCTCAGGTCACAAGCTCTCCTGCCCTCAAGCTCCCCGCTCCTTTCCCGGTGTTCTAGATCATCCTCGTCTCACCCACACCCATGCCCACTCTTTACTCAGCTACCCCCAGAAAGCATGCCTTTCCATGTCAGGATGCCTCAGCCAAGTCCCTGACTTCTCAGGGTCTCATCTATACTCTGGGTGTTTTCATTTTCTTCACCCCCCTTCTCAATATTCTCGTGTTTTGCCACTAAGCATGCATTTTAATAATCAACAAAAGCGAAAATGTTAAAAATCCAATGTTTGGGGTGTCAGGACTTTCCCCTGCATTCTTACTGAGTTAACGAATTGTGCTTTTAAAATTCTCTGGTGTGGGCAATGTCTACCCACCTACCCTCTCAGAGCCTGCCACTGCCCACATGGTCCAGGCTGAGGGGGAGCCTCTACTCTGATGCAGTCTTGACCTGCGGACCTTCCTCGAGGTTTCTGAGCCTCCGCTTTCGGGGTTCAGTTCTCACAGGCACAGAGCAGCCCCTGCCCACCTCAGCAATTCTGTGGGGGCCAATCTCTGGTGTCCATGTCCCCGGCCCCATAGAATCTCCAACACTTCTCGCCTTTGGTCCCCTCAACGCCCTACTTCGCTCCTGGGCCTCCTGATAGACACCTTGTTAAACCACCAGATGGGCGCGGGTCCCCCAAATCTCAGGGCAGCCCACCCCTGCCTGACAGCTTCTCCATTTGGCCGGAAACACAGACCAAAGACTGTTACTTCCCTCGCAGTGATAAGGAAAGCTCAGACCTCAAGAACTGAAAAGCCAGCTTTTCCAGAAGGTTAAAGGAAAAGGTGCACATTTCCTCTTATATCCTGATAAGCCAGCAACCCAAAATACAGACAAACAAGACCCAACTTGTCAACTGGTCATTCTGCTCTTCATGTTGACTTCGAGCTCACCTGCCACATACATCTGTATGTGGAACCAGGAGGTCCTTGTGGCTGGTGTTGACTTACTGGCCATCTGATCGTGGTCTGTAGCTCTGAACATGAGCAGTGGTCCCAATACATCTTAGTTCTATAATTACTTATTAATCAGTACTCTTTCTGTGCTAAGTGACAGAAATCCAAACTTGGTCAGTTTGGGGGTTTGGGGTTTTTTTTTATTTGTTTGTTTAAGGTAATTGGCTCTTGTAACCAGGAAAACTGAAGGTCGGCAGGACTTCTGGCAAGATTGGAATCATGGTAGAGTCAGATTTTCTCTCTGGCTCTTTGGCCTTCTTTCCTCTCTGTGTTGGTTTCATCTTCCGTTGGCTTCTTTCTTGTGTCCTTGGACAACAGCTCCAGCAGCTTCAAGCTCTCTTGGTTCCCATTGTTCAGTACCGTAGAGGAGGAGAGACCCTTTTCCCAGCATCCATGGCTTGAATCTCAAGCAAGATTCATCATATTATGTATCTGCCCCTGAACCAATTACTTGGCCAAGAGGACCATGTACTTGGAATGGTCACTTGGGTCCCATGCCGCCCTCAGGGTGATGGTAGGGAAGCCCCATGAGAGATAGCTTCACCAAAAAGAGGGGTGGCTCCTCTGATGAAAATGGGAGCTATGAACAAACAGAGAGAAAAGGGCTCTGCATAGGCAGACAGAAACAGCAGGGTGGCCCCTATGGACAATGTAGGAAGCTACGGTGGGAGGGAGGTATATTCAGTTAGACTCAATCATGACGGTGTAATAGTTAGGGTAAGCCCGCTGCTGTAACAAACAACCCCCACATCTTAATGGCTTGTCAGTCCATGGTTGTCCCTGGTGCTGTCCACATGGGACTCACTCATACCACAGTCCAAAACAGGATCATCCAGACATGGCTTCGTGCAGTCATCCTGGGGCCCAGCCTCCCTTCTTTTGTTATTTATTTTTAAAGATTTTATTTATTTATTTGGCAGTGGGGCAAGAGGCAGAGGGAGAGAGAGAAACAGACTCCCCACTGAGCTCATGACCTGAGCTGAAGCCAGCCAGGCCCCCCCAGTCTCCCTCCTTTTAGTGACTTTCTCATCCTCCAAGGCTCTGGAGTCCTGTGCTTCTAGCTGCACTGATGGGGAAAGGGGGAGCATGTGGAATATCACACAGGAAGTCCATAGGAATTGGTGTTTACCACTCCTGCCCAGTATGCATTGACCAGAACTTGGTAACTGCAAAGTAGGCTGGAAAATGTTGTCAGGAAGAGAAGCAAACAGCGTTTGGTGAGTTCATGAGTTCATTGTCTCTGCCAAATTAAGGGCAGGCTCCCATAGGACCAGGACTGATTTTGAGAAGAGGTGGGGGAGGCAGGGAGGGGTACGATGGGCCTGGGAGCCAAGGCTGCCAGCCTCTGCCCTCCAGACTGTCCACCTTGGGCTTCCTCTCTGAGCCTCAGTCTCCCCATCTATCGAATATAACATAACCCCCTCCACAGCCCCTTCCTATGCAAACATTTTCTGCTTCTGCCTTGCACCCGCTGCCTAAAAGCTCTATAGCATTTCCCAGCTATCAGTCTCTATGCTCTTAACGTCTCTGACCTTCCCTTTAACTTCACAATGTACCCCCATCCAAGACCTCCTTTCCCCTTCTCTGCTTTATCTTTCTTCATAGCACCTATGATATACCAAATGCTTTTCTCATTTATTCATCCTCTGCCTGTACCAAAATATAAGTGCCAAGAGTTCACAGCTTTTTGTTAGTTCACTGCTGTATTCCCAGTACCTAGAAAGTGCTTGTCATATTGTAAGCACTCAGTAAGTAATTGTCGAATGAATGAATGAACAAACGGACAAACTAACTGAAGGGAACGGTGAAACTGAAAACCTTTCTCAGACTAGCAAGTTGTCTTAAATTCATAACAGAACAACACTGCCATCTGGTGCCAGACACTGGAATTGCAAGTACAAAGTATGGCTCGTTTCAGGGTGGGGGGAGTTTCTGAAGACAAGTCTTGTCAAATCCTCCCTGTTTCGTGGCTTAAACCACTATGGTCTGACTTTGGCTATTTGGATTCATCAACAGCCTCATGGGGTCTGACTTTCTGCCTCCAGTTCACTAGATGAGACCCGACGAACCATTTATAATGTCCTCAAATGCACCCAGCGCTCAAAGCTTGCTCTGAAATCAACAACGTGGAGAATGCTCTCTCTTCTTCAGAAGATGAAGTATCAGAAAAGAGATCCCACTCCTCCTGTGAGAGGACAAAAGAGAGACTATCTGAGGCGAGACAAGTAAAAAGGACTAAGGGAAGAAGGAAAAGCATTTGGGGAGGAGCCAGGAGACTAAACCCCACCTCCAGCCTCATCTCAAATTCACTTTGTTTTCCTCATCCGCAAGATCAGGGCCCTGACTACATGGATTCTAGCCCCTGTTTAGCCCGGCCCTAAAGTTCTTAAGAAGGGACTGAAAGGTCATAGTTACTATGCTTCCAATATCTGGAGTTGATACCCAGGAAGAGGTGAGTGGCTCATTCATTGGTCGGAAGCTGGTGTCCTCATTTGGGGGTCTCCTCTTTATGAGGTAGTTGTTCTAATGCTTGCCAGCCTCCCCTAGAGAACTTGGTGGCTGAGGGGAGATTCCCCAAAGAGCCTCACCCCTGCTCGGCCCAGCCTTGGTGACTGTGGCCCAGTGCCCTCAGTGTCATGGCAACTGGGCCCCACCCCCAACACACCCAGGTTTTGTTTGCCTTACTCCTTTCAATAGCCTGAGGGTTGATTCCAGTGCTCTCTCGTTTCCTTCAGTCAAGTTTGCTCCTCCAAGTCCTCAGTCAGGTGGGCTGCCCTGGGATAAAGGGAAGTGGCTTTCAATGGACTTTTGTCCCTTCTTCCAGACCCTTGTCCATTGGTGATAGGAGCAGCTCTGGGGGCTCTGGTGATCCCAGAGTTCTTCCCTGCTGGCCTCTGCTGCAGCTCAGGCCAGCCCCTCTGTATGGAGCACATTCCAGGATGGGTGGGATATGGAAGATAGGCTGGGCCTCTGTCCCCAAAGGGCTATTTGGAGGGACACGGCACATGCACAATAACAAACAAGCCATGGCAGTGTATGGGTGAGCAAGTGTCAAAATAAGGGGTTCAGGCTAAGGGGGTTGTTAACTGGGAAGCCTCCCTGGAGGAGGGGGGATTCACACAGCCTCTGAATTCCATAGAGTTTCTGAGACCTCGGGAGTACACCTTTGTCCCAGCAAGTCTTAGCACCCAGAGTCATGCAGAGGGACAAACGTGAGTGCCCCCCCATGTGGATGTCAGTGAGCTAGAACCCCGACCACCTTGTGACCCTGGAGCATCAGGATGCCCAGAACACTTTCACAGCCTCCCAGAAGCCCACTGTTCTCCTTCCATTTTCCTCCTTCTCTGCTTCCCCCGCCACTACCAGAGACTCCCCTCCTCTGGGCTTAGTCAGGTGCCCTGCTGGATTTACTGCCTTCCCTCCCAGGATCTGATCTTCTGCTGCTCCTCCCAACTGGCAACTCTTCCCACTTACTCCTAGGAGTGCTCATCCAAGAAATAAAGAGCCAGATTGCCCGTTGTCCATTCAGGTGTCACCACCATCCTTTTCTCCATTCTCTTCAGTGGCACCAAGAGAGGCTGGGAACTACCATTCCCAGAATTCCTTTGGCTGTATGGCTGCATCTTAGAGCTGCCATGATCTGGCCCCGGTTCCATATTGGGCAGATGAAAGAGGAGAGGTCATCATTAAATCTAAATACAGATAAAGAGGGCTCCTGGGGGGCTCAGTCATTAAGCATTAAGCGTCTGCCTTCCGCTCAGGTCATGATCCGAGGGTCATGCCCCGCATTGGGCTCCCTGCTCGGTGGGAAGCCTGCTTCTCCCTCTCCCACACCCCTCTGGTTGTGTTCCCTCTCTGTCTCTCTCTCTCTGTCAAATAAATAAATAAAATAAAATAAATACAGATAAAGAGTTTTCCATGGAAATAGAGCAGCTAAATTAACATGTGCTATGAGTATAAAATACATACCAGATTCTGAAGAGTTTGTACCAGAAAAAGGTAAAATATCTCATTAATTTTTTTTTATATTGGCCCTACTTATTTTTGATACATTGGGTTAAATCAAATACATTATCAGAACTAATTTGGTCTGTTTCTTTGTACTCTTTTAAAGTGATTACTGGATATTTTAAAGTTACATATGTAGCTCACCTTATATGTCTGTTAGACAGAGAGAGTAGATGGAAAATAAACTCACAACACACTTCATAGACACATGAGGCAATAAACGATGTCACAATATTAAATGCCACTCAAGAGTGGTGCTCCTGTCAGGAGTTAAGGGCTCAAAGGATGAAGAGAGGTCTCTGAGGTCTCTGGAGAAAGGAAGGTAGTGAGGGCAAAACTGAATCACACCCTGAAGGTCGGGGAGCATGTGGATGGGGTGAGGGTGTTGAGGCCATTCCAGGAGTGGATACAAAGGGCCCAGGGACAGCTAACTCAGGCTTGACAAGATGCAAAAGTTTTGGGGTCTCAAGCAAATGTGAAGGAAAGGGTCTTTGTTTCCACTTGTGCCTTCAGTCACAATTCCATTCATCCCACCCTGTGGCCCAGAGTGTTGTGGGAAAGAAAGAGGCAGGCAAGAAGGTACTGAGCTGAATGCTGGAAACATAGGTGCCATTTCCAAGGGTACCAGAGGGCCTCTGAACACTTGGTCACAGGGCAAACTCAAAGCCAGGCCCAAATGCCTCCTCTGGCTTTGTCTAGAATGGGCTTGTGGTAGGGCCACATTTTCCAGGGGTCCGGGTTCCAGCAGGGTAAGATACACCTCCCTTAGCCCCCTTCCAAGGAGGTTCCTGAGGATCGTAGACCTGAGTCCTGGAGAAAGTCACTGGGGGAAACAGATATTTCTGTCTGAGATGAACTCCCCCCCGTCTGGGCACCATGAAGTGTGGTGGAACGAGGCCATGGGGATAGGAAGCCACAAAGCTGTGGCTTAAAAGTGCATGTGCTCGAATTTTGCCGAATTTTTGCCATGGCTGTCTCTGGTTGGCAGTGGGATCTTTCTGAGAAAAGCTGGGACCTCTATAGTCCTGGCCTGGTCCTTTGGGACTGATTACCTGGAGCCCAGGGAGGGGGCTGGTGCTGAGTCCAAGTTGGTTGTTGAGTCATTTCAGGAAGGGCCACCTGTGGTTTCCAGCCTAGAAACTGGACCAGAGGCATGTCAGTCAAGGCTGACCAGACCAGAGGGGTCATGCTTCAGTGGGTGCATGACCAAGTGTGACCAAGTGGTCTCAAAAAAGCACTGATCCCCAAAGCCTGAAAGTGTGTCGCCTCCTTGTTGGGAGATCTTTGAAAATGGGAGAGCTTTTCCACCATTGCTCAATGGCCCTTTGCATTTGCTTCCAGGGAGAGGAAGACAGCTCAGTAAATCCTTCCTAAACACCTGTTACCCAACACTGAATCAGGCACCATGGGGGAATGCAAGGAAGCATAGAAAATCTTTCAAACTCAGAACAGGAAGAGGCTGGAGAGGTCCTGGAGACGTCCCTGAGACTGAAGAAGACTTCCCAAGGTAGAAATTCCTGCAACAATATCCTTAGCAATTAAATTCAATGTGGCCTTGGTCCTCTGAGAGCAAGCTGCATAACAAAACTAAAAACAGGAGCAGCAGTTGGAGGACTGGCCCAGTGTGTGAAGAGGTGCTAGAGTGAACAGCCCAGACTGTAAGTGCCAGGGGACCCTGAGCCAGGGGTGGCCAGGGTGACACACATGGCCACATGGCATGGGAACCAGCAGGGAGGTCCTTCTGGGACCTCCAGGGACTAAAAGTGGGCCATGAAGGACACGTGGGCTCTGGGATCAGGAAAAAAGAGAGGGGAATGTGAAGTAGTTAGAAGGAGGAGGAGAGGAAGGGGAGTGGAGGAAGAGGAAGGGGAAGAAGGAGGAAGAGGAGGAGGGAAAGCAGAAGGAGAAGGAGTGATTCGAGAGGGAGCAAGAAATTCTCCAACCCCCAAATCTCTGTTGCCTAAAATATCACCTTGAAATTTTCATTTGGGGGGGACAGAGTCTTTCATTATTTATTTTTCAAAATGAAGCTTTTCTTGCCAAGACAACATGGAAGGGCCCTAATAGCACATAAGACACTGAAAATCACACAACAGGCAGGAGCAGAATGAAGCAAACAGTCACTGTCACAATTTGCCAAAGATCAGCCGGTCGGAGCAGCCACTGGTAATGGTCATGGCCACCAAAATGATACCCCAGAAGGGGAGAGAGAGGGGTTGGGTTCATGTAGGGGGTCAGGGTCTGTGTGGATCTTCACCCACTGACCTCAGGAAAACCCTGACCTTTTCCCCCAGAAGCTCAGCCCTCCAGACAAACCTCCAAAGTAGACAGAAAAGCAAGGGCTTCTCAGTGATCTCAACTTCCTCGACAAAGGGCTCACCAGAGAAAAGCCCTGAAGACACTTTCATAGCAGAATTGCTAAGACCCCAGTCTCTGGAGTGAAACTGCCTGAGTCTGAGTCCTGGCTCTACTGTCTGGATCGGAGACCTTGATCCCCATGTCTCTGAAGCCCAGTTTCCTGGTTTGTAAAATGAGGCTGATGGGAGGACTTATTCCACAAGTTGGTCATAAGGGTTAAACAATATAATGCACTTCTCCATAGAACATCAAGCACTATTCTTCCTTATTACCACCGATTTTCTGCAACTAGCCAACAAAGACTCCCTTGGAGGTTTCAGACTATGACCAAGACTGCCTAGCCAGAACAACACTTTTTAGCCTCATTTTCCCCATCATTTCCTACTTACTGAGCACTTTTCATGAGCAGGACTTTACAAGACATATAAACACGAGCATAGCACAGAAAGCTCTCCTGTCTTGAAAGAATGTACCTCAGTGGGCACAAAAAGACACAGTCTCAAGAGACTTCAACGTGACACAGTGGACAGAGCTGTATGCTGGACCTACATGGCCTTGTATCATTTAGGATTCCATTAGGCAGCAAGTAACTGAATCATCCTGAATGACAACAGCTTCACCAAGGCAGAAGTTCCTTGTTCTCTCCCATAAACACAGTCAGAGGCAAGCATTTCAGGCTAGTTTTGGGGCTCATCAAGTGTTAAGGGTTCAGTGAGCCCTCAGTGGAGGGGTCTCCCTCATCGCCCCATGTGGTCCTCAAGTCTGGCCACCTTCCTCTTCATCAACATCCCCATTCCTCGCCAGAGCCACACTTAGAGAGCACACACCATGTGCCAGGAGCCATTCAAATCACTCTTCAAATATTAATTTCTAGAATTCTGACCATAGCCCTATTATGTCAATATTATTTTTATTTCTATTTTATTGCTAAGAAAGCTGTGGCATGAGAGGATTGAGTAACTTGCCCAAGGTCACACAACTAGGTGGCAGGTGGCAGGGCCAGGATTTCAACTCAGTCTGGCTCCAGAGTCCGGCTACTATCAAGGAAGGGCATTCCCTACCCTTTAATGACACTTCGGCCAGAACTTAGTCAAGTGACCATATCCAGCTGCAGGGGAGGCTGGGAAATGTAGTCTTTATTCAGGACAGCAAAAAAATGGGAGTTCTATGACTAAGAAATGTGGGGAAACAGGTTTGGGGGACCAATTTGAAGTTTATAGTATGAACCCCCATAATTTAATTCCCTCTTCCATGGTGAGGCACCCCAGCAATAATTCTGTCTAATGTGACCCCTCCTTTGGTGCTATAAGACCCATCCCAAAGCCTGTGATAAAAGTTCCCTTGTTTGCCTCAGTCAGTTTCTGACAATTGCCCTATTGCCATCAATGGGGTTTTTTTAAAGATTTTATTTATTTATGTGAGAGAGATTTTATTTATACATACACACACGCATGCATTCACAGCAGGGAGGGTCAGAGAGAGAAGCAGGTTCCCTGCTGAGCAAGGAGCCAGATGCGGGGCCAATCCCAGGATTCCCGGGATCATGACCTGAGCCTAAGGCAGACACTTAACCGACTGAGCCACCCAGGCATCCCTGCCATCAAAGGATTCTGACTCCACAACAAGCAAATGTGGTAAGTGCTGCTACCAGTGACAAGGCAATGCGGTGAAGATTGGAGGTCTGGCCTAGGCAATCAGAGGAGGCTTCACAATCTGGGGTATTGCAGGTATTCCTAGACACATAAAGTGCTGGCCACATGCCAGACATCTTCCGCTTTATACGGTCTCACTTAATGAGGCAGCCACTATTGCTATCATACCCATTTCACAGATGGGCAAACCAAGGCACAGAGGGTGTTAAATGGCAAAAAGTCCAACACAAGAATTAATGGAAGTGGGTCTTTTCCCAGTCAGTCTGGGTCTGGCTCCCATGGTCTTAACCATCATTTGGGTTTTGGTGTTCAGTGTCTGGGCTGAGTCTTGAACAAAGGGCAGGATTTTGTGTTCAGGAGAGGCAGGACTGTCCACACCAAGCAGAAGGCACATGGCAGGCACATCATGGAGTCAGTAAGTGCAAGGCTGATTCGGGGGTGAGGGAGAGGTCTGGAACAGTTGCAACACACAGCTTCTAAGGACCAACAGTGGGCAACCAAACCGGAAAGCGGGGTTGAAAGTCAGTTCAGGGTGGAGACTGTGAGTCTATGCTAAAGAGTTTGGGGTTACTTTGGTGGCACTGGGGAGCCATTGAGGGTTTTGGAATCAGGAAGGAAAACGCTCTGGGCCTGGCTTTGGGATGATGGCTCAGGAATATGAGCTCCATGACTGGAAGGGGGAAGACAGTCAGGAGTTTCTTTCAAAAACAATCCAATACATGGGATTTCAAGAGGGATGGGGAAGGGAAGATGGAGATGTGACTCTTTGGGGTCAAGAAGCAAAACTTGGGGGTGCCTGGGATACGAAGGAGAGAGAGACACCAAAGGCAATTCCAGAGAGATTCTGTGCCCACTAGTGGGGTGGAGCAGGGGACAAGGGAAAGATGGTTGGACAGCATGAGTTTGAGGGGCCCCTGGGACATGCTGGTGGAGAATCTTTCCCGCAGAAACATGGAAAAGTAGCCCGAACTAGAAATGGAGCTCTGAGGTCAGATTCACAGTGTGCTCCCTGAAGCTGTGGGCACAGACGACACGCTAGGAGAGACCCTTGCCCAGAACCTACTGGGAAGCCACAGAAGGAGTAGCCAGGAGCTGGGAGGCAGCCGGCTAAGGGATCTGAGGATAGCTAGGCATGTGCACACCCTAGAAGACCAGAACAGGCTCTCAAAGAGGAAGGCAGGACCCCCGCTGCCAAAACTGGTGGGGGCGGGAGAGCAGGAGGTAAGTGAGGGGTTTGGCTCCCTGCTGGCCCTGCCCTGGGAGAGTCCCCACAAGCTTTCTTGTTGCCCTGGAAATGGCTCCAGCCCAGAGGATCTGCAGCATCAAATCATTCAGATTTATGATGGAAAATGGCTCCAGGGACTAGAGCAATTTATTGCTCACAGACGGATTCCAACTTGTCCATGAAAGTGCTTCATTCTGGTCCCAACACCAGGGCATGTTCACACCTCTAGTGAGGAGTCAGGCCTGCCCAGATGATTAGCGTGTGGGCTCAGCTCCGTGGGGAGCAGCACTACCCCCTGAAGGAGGCCAGGCGGCTCTCTGAGCCGGGGCCACCCCCTCCACACCACCCTGAGACACGGAGGCAAGGCCTCTGGCAATACCGCGCCCCAGTCTGTCCTGGACTCTGTGAGGCAGGCCACATCTCCCAGGAGGGCCGGGGCCCAGTGGCCTCACAGAGGCCTGGGGAGCAAGGCTTTGCCATCAACCTCCAGCTCTGCCCATTAAGAACTGTGTGACCCTGAGCAAACTCCTTGGTCTGGGACAGTTCCTGGTTCTGTAGAGAGCAAAGCAATGTCTACTGAGTGTGAGGTCCCAGGACTAGAACTGCTGAGCCACCTCCCTCAATTTGTCTCCTTCCTCCGCCCCTGGCCCTCCTTTCCCAGCCTCGAAGAGACAGCCTCCACTCGCAGGCAAGCCTCCCTCATCGCCCCAGGCCCCTCAACTAGCAACTTAGAAAACCACTGCAGGGGCGCTTGGGTGGCTCAGTGGGTTAAAGCCTCCACCTTCAGTTCAGGTCATGATCCCAGGGTCCTGGGATCGAGTCCTGAATCCGGCTCTCTGCTCCGCAGGGAGCCTGCTTCCCTTCCTCTCTCTCTCTGCCTGCCTCTCTGCCTACTTGTGATCTCTGTCAAATAAACAAATAAAATCTTTAAAAAAAAAAAAAAAAGAAAAAAGAAAACCACTGCAGCCTCTCCAGGAAACGGGGCACAGTGAGGACCCAACCCAGGAAAGGGCCTGCTCCCTGTCAGAAAATTCCAGCAGCCCAGGTGGAGCTGGAGGCAGGCGGCCTGGGCCAGTAGGCCTGTGGCCAGGGCCCTTGCCTCCCTGAGCCACTGGCCTGGCAGGCTAATGGGTAACCCACTGCGTCCTTCCCAGCTTCACGTTGTGTTTTGCTGCTGTTTCTCTATCATTGTAATCCCACTTTCCCCATTGTCTTTACTGGCCTGAATGAATGCAGGAGCAAGGGACCAATTGTGAAACGATGCAGAATTCTTCATGCTCTTGTCTAATCTTTTTAAAAAGATTTTATTTATTTATTTGACACAGAGAGAGAGAGAGATCACAAGTAGGCAGAGAGGCAGGCAGAGAGAGGGGGAAGCAGGCTCCATGTGGGGCTCGATTCCAGGACCCTGGGATCATGACCTGAGCTAAAGGCAGAGGCTTTAACCCACTGAGCCACCCACGCGCCCCTCTTGCCTAATTTTTAACTCCCTGGACTGCCGACCTCTCCCACCCCCAGCTCAGTCCGACGCAGGTTTATTTTCTTTGCTGTACATCCTTAAAAAGAAAAAAAAAAATTGGGATTGGAGCCAGGATGGAGAAACAGATTGGAGATTTCACTGTTTCCATTGACACTCTGGCCGTCCACCCCCTTTGCTGGAATCCACTCTGGGCAGAGTATGAGAAGGCATTTCCCAAAAGGAGACATCACCCACTTGCCTCCTGGGCATTTGGTCCTTTCACCCCATTTCCAGTGTGTGTGGGGATGGGGGTGCCGCTGGAGTGGGGGGTGCATCCCAAGGTAGCTGCTGAGGCAGACAAAGAGAGGTCAGATGTGTCCCAGGGCCCCCCTTCCTCCCACCCTTATGCATGCACACTCGGTGACAAGGTCATTAGCCAAGGTGGTGAATGCCAAAATCACTCATCAGCTCCAACCCAGACTCCTGGTGGGTCATAGGGGCAGGGGTGGGGGTGGGAGGCTTGTGATTGGCAGGAGACTCTGTTCCTACCCCAAGAAGTGTCTATAGTGTGTAGCCAGGGAGACAAGATTGCCAATGTGAATCGTATAGAAACAAAACAAGATGTAGAATTTTAAAATCTGAGGTTCTAGAAACGGGTCTTATCAGTGTTTGCTGGGACCCAGTGGGTGTCTTGGCAGAACCCTGGAAGGTGTGAGAGCAGGGTCTGTTCAGCAACCATGGAGGGAGTGGGTGAGGGAGAGCAGCTGGAGGAAAGAGCGATCTTGGTAACCCCACACAGAGCCCCCAAGCACCCAATCATGAGACCATGTCTCTCAACACAGTGACCAGCCATGACCAGCTAAGGCCAAGAGGGCTGGCTCCTCTTGGAGCTATTTGAGGAGGCTGAGGCTTGGGGTTTCTGTGGCAAGAAGCTTAAACTTCAAGGAAAGTTATAAGCACACACCTGATTTCTCTACCTACAGACCCTCATGGTGGTGGAGGCTCAGGAAGGCCCAGAGGGGTGAGGACTGAAGCGGGGATTGGGTGGTGTCAGAGCCAAGCCCTCAGTGTGCTGGACTGGGCGGTGGGTGTTGTGAACTCACCCGTTTCTTGGCTGGAGAAGGACAAGGAGATAATTTGAGACAGTGATCACTGGGGTAGAAGAAGATGGCCCAGAAGATATGTCTTGGCCAATTACAGAAGAAGCCCCACCCTCACCTCAAGAGACCCCAGACACCCTGCAGTCTCTGATTAAAGAATTCAGGTCCCCTCCTAATACCCCCCTTCCCATCATCAGCACAGAGGCAACCAAGAAGACTAGCCCCCCCATACACTTGATTAATCTCTCCAGAGCAGAGACTAGAGGCCCTGGAATCATTCCCAGAGGCACCCTGTCCAATGTGGCCCCACTCTGCAGGCCCACAGGAGGGTGGGAGGAAGCCCAGTGCGTGCCACCCAAGATAAAGGTTTCCATCTGATTTTGTGGTTCAGCTGAAGTCGTATTCTTAATAGTCCAAATAAACAGTTTTCAGCCCCGGGGGCCAAGACACGCCAAAACATGCCACTTGCATTTCCAGCACCCACGGGGGGCCACAGGCACAAACCCATTTTCTAAGTCACAGCCAGCACTGAACTGTGCCCAGTGGGCCACGGCAGCCAGCAGGGCGGGCCAACTACCAGTTGTGTGGCCCTGGGCTTACAGCCACGAGGCAGGGCTAGACAGTAGAAGTTCTCCTGCCAGGGAAAGAGGAGACCTTCGCTCTCAGGGACACCATCACCCTGGCCTCCCTCAAGCTGATTCTTCCCACCAGCCTCGGTTTTTGCATCTGTAAAATGGGAGAGAAGGACTAAAGTGTGTTACCTTAGTTCTAAAGTGTGTTACCTTCAGCAGCAGCACTTGAGAACTAGCTGAGAATACAAATTCTCAGGCACCATCCCCACTGGATCAAAAGTTCTTGGGCAGGACCCAGAAATCTGTGACTCGGGGACCACTGATATTAGCGGGGTCTACATATGTCTGTCTGCTCTAACATTTTCCTGAGCCATACTTCTTTTACCCAGGAGAACTATTCACAGGTTATATTATACCCTTGAAAGAAGGGGCAGCCTTTCCTTTGAGAAAGATGGAGAGCTCAGACTTGTCGACCATTCCAGTCTGGTCAGGGGTTAGCATCGCCCAAGCTCTGGGCTCTGTTGGAACTCTGCTCTGGGTCCTTTTGTGCTCTGGAATCTGCCCCAGGCTCTGAACTCTGGATCCTGGGTGTGGCCTGGCCATTAGCAGCCCAGAGAAGCCAAGGCCAGGCAGCCCCCCTGCGGCTGGCACAGGGCAGGAAACGCTCACCTCCAGGCCACTGGGTGACCTCCACCAGGAGATTTTTGAGGCAAGCTCTAGAGACCATTGGCATCAGTGAAAGAACCAAAATTCTATTTCCTTCCGCCTAGCCTTTACAAAGCTAAAAGCCCCGGGGAGAGTGCCCCGAAGAGGGACAGCAGCTGTCAGCATATAGTCTCTCTGCAAGGACCTTCTAAATGCAGGCAAGGCCGTGGGATCCCTGTGGGGAATTATGAGCAACCCTCCCTAGATTAGATCCTGGGCCCTGCTTCTGCCACAGAGACGTCCTTGGACATCCCACTGTCCCAGCACAGTGTCCTCCACTGACTGGTCTTTTGGAGCTAGTTTCCTGGGACACACTAGCTCTGGAAACAGTGCAGGCCAGCTCACAGATGGACTGAAGGGCAGGCCTAGGTCAAGGAGGGCCAGGGGGTTCGGGGGCAGCTTGTCTCAGAGTGTAGGGGGACCCTGGGAGCTGGGCCCAGAGAGCTGCTGGGGACAGAGGACCAGCAGGAATGGGAGGCAGAAGCTAGACGAGGCTACAGACCACCATAGCCTAACCAGCCCCCTTGGCTTCTCTAGCACAGGCTGGCTCAAGGGGCTGCTTTCTGGCGGGGATAGGGAAGAACTGGCAAAGAGATTGTCAGTCCAGTCGGTAATATCTTCCTCTTTGGGCCCTGGAGCCACTGAACCATGAGGCTCATTTTCACTGAAACATGCTTTCCCCAGATTTCTGGAGCCTGTGATTAAGGTAACACAGTGTGTTACTAGCACTGAGGGAAGAAGCGAGGCTGGGAGAGGGAGGGGGGAGGGCCCACTGACACATCTGTCACTAATCACAGGGAAAGGCTCAGACCAAAACTCATTTCAGACCCAGAGCCTCTGGGCCTGTTTTGGGAAAGTTGACTAATCCCATAATCCTGCCCACCAGGCAATTTTTCTGCCTGGCTTCCATGTGGGAGTGGGAGAGAGCCCCGGGGGCCACCATCCCTCTGAGGAATGTATTCTCTTAAAGGGGAAAAGCCACCTTAGTTAGGCTTTGTTGCACAGAAGTCTGTGGTTTGGGGGTGTTGGAGGTTCTGTCTGCGCCAGGTGGAGGCCAGTCCTCGAAGCAGGAGACAAGGAAAGGGTGCAGGGGGTCCCTGTCTTCACGGCAGGCAGCAGGACCGTGGCCCTTTCAAACACGCGCCTGTGGCTCAGACCTGGGCTGGGAGCCGTGGCTCAGCGTTCCAGGGACCAATCACAGACGCGGAGCCAGAGCTGCGGTGCCTCCTGCCTTGCGTGGGATCCTGGCCTGGACACCCACTTTGCTGGACTGGGCCACTTTGGGGATGGACATGACCAGAGCATTCCACAGCCCCTCCAAGAACTGCAGATCCTTTCAACCCACACAATTCAGGAGGGAAGTGACCCGCGTCCTCACCTTGTCCACATACCCAGTGCTGTGGAGACACACCCCCCCCCCCCCAATCAGGGCAGAGACCCTCCAGCCAGCGGCCTGGCACATGGGTAGACTCACGCACCTGCATGTTCACACTCACGCACACACTTGCCCCCCACCCCACAGTGACTTCAGCGCACCAGCCCAGCGGTGCACAAACAATACAAATTAAGACCAGAGTCTCTCCGAGTCACAAGGAGCCAAGTTCCAGGAAAGTTGTGTGCAAGCTAGATTGGGCTCATATTTCCCCTTTGTTCGATATTATCACTTCGGAGATGTGTTGGCTTGGTAGTGGGGGGAGCAGGAAGTTTGGCAGGAAAATACTTTTTTTTGAATCACACTTGGAAAGAAAGGAATCCTTTCGGATTCTAGAGACAAAAGAAAATAATAGTCTCATAGTCATACCTCACCAGTACCACTCAGAAACCTCTGCTAAACCCAAGTGTTCCCTCCTGTTCTGTCTTCTAATGAGGTGTGGGAAAGGAGTGACGTCTCCTAGGGAAATTTTTTGGTAAACTGCCTTAAGCCAGCTTCTTCCTGTGAATGTCCCATGGTGATCTTTGACACCCCCAAGCCCGGAGGGATGGGGGGGAACAGTCCAGCTGGCAATAAGCATGCAATGTCTCTTTAAGAGCATGGCCTGAAAGTTTGTTTACAGGGACTGTTTGTTTGGGTCTCAGTGGGAGGAAAGGAAGAAGATAAAAGCTGGTTGGGATACTAGAAAGAAAAAAAAAAAAAAAGAGCTAGAATGCAAAGGAAAGCAAGATTACAGAAGCTAGTTTGGTCCAGAGGGAAAATTTATTTTTGCAACAAGGGTTCCAGTTCCCTGGGGACTGTTTCCACCAAGCAAGTTAATCACCCAATGCCTGGGTTTGATCAAATACGATTTGCTGAGCCCAACTGAGGGAGCCCAGGCCCACTGAGGGCCACCCGCAGGCTCAGGCCCCCCGGGGCAGGAGGGTTAGACTGAGCTTGGAAGGAGGACAGGGTGTGGGTGGGGCACGGAAGCTCCCTACCTGGGCTCTGGCTAGGGGCTTCTGGACCCCAGGATCCCCGGCTGCTTGAGCCCTTGTGTGCCCGGCACATGCACACACAAGTTGACAGAGTTCCTGGGGGCAAATCTCCCCCTTTCATGGTTTCTCACAGGTCTCCTGGGGTGTTTGGGACCAGCAGGAAGAGTCCAATAGGGGTCAGGCCTGAATCAAGACCCCTGAGATATGAGGTGGGCCGCGGGGATCCTTTGCTTTAGCTGTGCCAGTGTGTTTCCGGGAGTGGCCCAAATGAGAACTATGGCTCTAGAGCCGGGGACTGGAGAGGCAAGGCTGGGAAGGAGGGAGGTTTGGGGATGGTTTTGCTGGAGTCCAGAGTCCAAACATGCTTGACTGGGAGACCCCCATAGGCTCACCCCACTCTCTGATGAGGCTGTTCTGGGCTCAAAGTAAGCCCATCCATTTACCAACAGGCCAGGCATACAGCACCCACGCCAACTGCTCTTTCTTACCCAGCCCCTAGAACAGCATGCTTCCTACAGATACGGATCTGCCCACACTGGCTCTTTGAGGCTCTGCAGGGAGGACAGCTGAGGGCTCTGGGTCATGCTGAGGACACTGTCCAGCCTGGCCTGGGCAGGCAGAGGCAACCAGGCCCTTCTCGGGGGACAGCTGGGCCAGGGTGTTCCTGGAACTGTTTCCTAGAATTTTCCTTCATGTCATATTCTGAGGATTTGGGAACAGCCTCTAAGTGGATAATCCCATTGAGACTGCTTCAAGCTCTAGCTGCACCAGCTCCAAAGCATATCCTGTCTCCTGGCAGTGGGGACAGGGAGGGGGGTGATATGGGACAGAGATCAGGTCAGCTCCAGGCCATGGGACTGGGCACTCAGGCTTCTGTGCCTTCACACCTCCCACCCCCTCAAAGACCCCAACCCCTGGAGTCCTGGCCCTGGAATGTCAGGGCACCTCTGGCAGGGGTCACAGGAGGAGCTCCTCATTAGGGAAAAGTTGCAGTTTGTGACACAAACCCCATTTGCCAGGAAACTGGGTGATTAGACTTGCCTCCAGTGTTCAAAGTGAAATAGTGCAGCCTGCATTCTGTCTGATTTCCCCTGGGGGAGCCAAGGGCAGTTTGTCCAGACGTTTGTGCGACTGTGTTTCTTGAGGGGAGGGGGCCGTACCCCATGCTCCCAGGATGTTCTTCAGCGCTGATGAAGAACTTTTATACCCAGCACACAGGCTTGTGCAAAATAGCAACCTAACACAAGTGAGTTAGGTCAAAGCCTGGGAAGACGGGTAGTGGGATGGACTAGATCTGAGCCTCCAACACGTTCTTCCATTTGAGGTTCCCTGCCAGCTGGTTCAAGGGCAAGGCCTAAAGAGAGGGGAGCTGTACCAGCGAGGCCGGGGGCCCTTGAGGGGAGCGCCACTGGGGGAAGGAGAAGGAGCAACAGCAAAGCATCCATTGGTCAAATCAAAATCCCAAGGGCCCCAGAAAACCTCTCAGTAGGGCCTGGCAGGGACTGGGCTGAAGTGTGCACTTGCTCAAAACCTGTCACAGGTTCCCACCCTCCCACACGTCTTCCACGGGGCCCCGTGCAGCCGCCTCTTGCCAAATAAACCAGCCTTTGTGTGTGTGTGTCCTGGAGGAGAGAGAATGGTCTGGGGGAGGGGGAGGATCTGTTTGTCAAAATAGACCTCCTGAATGCTTTGAAGGGCTTGCAGTTTGGATGAGTAAATATTTTCCCGTTCAGATGAAAGGTGCAATCATCGCTGGTTTTTAATTACTTTAATTAGAAAAGATTGCCTGAATCTTGTACTTATCTGTACTATTGTGGGAACTGCCAGAAAATGAAGTGCAGGGAAAACAGGTGGAGTCTGACCTTTGCTCTAAGCATCTTGGATTTCTTCTAGGCTGGTAATTAAGAAGAATCAGGGGAAGTTCCTTGCAGAATCTAGGAAACGCAAACACACACACAATCGTAGACACAAGGGCACGCTGGCGCGCACGCTTTCTCTCTCTCTCTCTCTCTCACACACACACACACACACACACACACACACACACACACACATTCTCATGCACGTGTGTGCCCATGGGTGGAGGGAAACGTGGACCCCAGCGTGGCAGACCAGAAAGTTCCAACTCGGAGAGTGGCATCCGGCTCCCAGCCCTGAGAGGTGGCTTAATGAGTTTCCCAGGGTGGCCTGAAATGATTAATTAAGCAGAGAGCCCCTCACACCCTCCCCACACAACGGAAACCCAGTAACGGTCTGTTTGGGGAGGGAGAAGCAGGGGCCCCTGATTCCAGGGGCGGTTAGGGACGTGGTGTAAGAGCCAGGAGCCCCAGATAAGGGATGATGGCAACGGCCAGTAACGGCCACCAAGGCTCACCCTGCCCAAGCTCCTCTGGCCTCCTGCTCTGAGTCTGGGTCCTGCCCAAGCCCAAGGAACCCTTGGCAAAATAGCAGAGCAAGCATCCTTGTGTCTGGCCTCCCTCCCTGCTGTTTCTACCGTGCACCATTTCTGGGTCCCAGCTGGACACAGGGTAGGGGTTCTGGACACTGCCTGGGTGTCTGGACCCACAGGCACAGAGCACCAGGGGAAGGGAAAGAGGAAAAGAGGGTGAGGGACTCCTCTGAAGCTTCCCTCCCAGGTCACCCTTGTCAGGGGAAACTGCAGTCTTTCAGAGCTGTGGGGGGCTGGCACGGGGCGCCCAGAGCCTGCCATTAAGCACCCACTGATTCAACAAACATGTGCTGAGCGCTTCCAGCGTTTCAGCTGCAACGGTGAGCGGTGGTATGACATACACACCCCGGGGCCCAAGCCACAGGGATCTAGATTTTGTTGCCCTTAGAGAGTCCTGGAATCCAGGTGATTCTCCCGGACAAGCAGGGCTCAGTGCTCAGGCAACCAGAGACACCTCAGGTTTCTGCCTCTGTACCCTAACCACTCCCCAGAACCCTATGGATGTTTCTGTGGGAAAGTGCCCCACGGGTTCAGCTGGGGCGCTGAACATCGGGGCCTTTTCTTCCACAGACAAGGGCATGGCCTTCCTTCCCAGACAGTTGCGTTCCCCAGGGATTGGGTCAAGAGCAGGACAAAGGTTTCTGGCATAAGAAACTCCTAGCTGGGGTGTTGAGATCTGTCCTGGGCCTTGTAAACAGGCCTTGTGAAGGGGACAGGGGCTCTGCAGCAGGCCCTGGGCCCAGCCCGTCTGAAGGGGCAGAGGGGGTGGAGGTGGGGAGCAGGCAAGGGCCAGGAACACTGTTTTCCTCTCTAAAACACTCCGGGGGCTTGGGCTGGATTTCCAGCCTGCTGTTTACAGCACCGGCAGCCACGTCTACGACCATGTCTGATGTACATGTGTCCTTCTTTGCAGCTGTCTATCTGTGTGACCACAGCTGTGTCTGAAGGAGGCCCTCGGAGGAAAATGGCTCCGGCCTCCACCGTGTGAGCTTTTCCACCTCAAAACATGGCTAAAATAAACCTGACTGAAAAAGCTTTCACAACAGGTTTTTTTTTCCTGTCCCTGGCATGGGCAATAACACCAGCAGGTCTCCATGGTCAATTTAGGAAGCTTGGGAAAACACTGCTTGTAATTAAAAGTCTAGAAGGGCCTCAATTAGGGCAGTGTTTGCCCTGCCAGGCCCATTCCCAGACCCCACTCGGCAGCATTCCTCTCCAGGCTGGAAAAGCCTTTGATTCACACCAAATGTTCAGTGGCCCCACTGGACTGGGCTTTGGCACAGCCTCTTTTGCCAACTGCTCAGGGCACAGGCAGGCCTCTGCTCCAGAGCCTGGAACCCTGAGCTTTGTCAGCTGAGGCTGGGACAGCAGGCCCAGCGGCTCTCCCAGACTCCTGAGTTCCCGGCCCCTCCCTGAGAGAAGGGGGCACGAAGCCCACCCAGCACCCACTCCCTGACCAGGGCGGCTGCACTCACTCTAAGAATTAAAGGCTGCATCTCGGGCCTATCTGAGGCTGAGACAGCTGTGGTCAACGTGGAGAGAGGGTGGTGTGGAGGGACAGTGAGGGACAGCCCCAGGGCTCCTCCTGACTGCTGAAATCATCCCCATCTGAACCTAAGCTTGCCTTGAGCTACAGCTGCTCCAGGAAATGTAACCAGAGGGCTCCAGACAATTCCCCCCAAACAGAGAATATAGGGCCTGGCTGGGGGTGGGGGAGTCAGGAAATAGTCCAAACCTCTGACCTCTTGAATTCCTATGGATTAAAGACAAGGAGTTTAACTGGGACAGGGCCCGGGGTGCCATGTTTGCTCCCTCCTGTTGGTGGGGATGGGCAGCCAATGACAGAAACATGGTGGCAGAGGGTGTTGCCTCCTCCCTGGAGCAAAGGCTCAGGCCTTCAACTGGGGTGCGGCAGAGAGAGGTGGGGCAGAAGAGAGAGGTGCTGAGTCAGCTCAGGAACAAGACTCTTTTCCCTCCCAGGACACACTTGACTGTATACACACCTGTACGCATACACACACACACAGAGAGACCACAAATGGGTCCTCAGTATCCCAGATCACAGCCATCCCCAAACTCACATTCCAACACAGGCTCGTGCTGACCCCCGTTCACAGTCACAGACGCAGCAACAGTCAGACACAGACACCCTAAAAAAGGCCCACAGGACCCATGCCAGACTGGGCCGCCTTCTGGGGTCCTCCAGTCCTTGGCAGCCCCCAGTGCCTCTTGCAACAGCAGAGGCTGACAGCCGAGTGGGGTTAAGAATCACAGTGCAGGCAGATGGTCTGTGATGCAATGTCAAGGTCAGATCCCGAAGCCCACTGGCCACGCCCTGTGGGAGCCAGGTGGGAAAGTGCAGGGAAACCTTGGGGAGGCCAGCCTCCATGTCCTCCCCAGCTCCACTGATGCCCTGAAGGGAGGGCCTCTCCCCAGCAGCAGGGGAATGGCAGGGGAAGGGTTACAGGCTAACCAGAAAAAACAATTACTAACGGGAAAGGCTGCACATTCCAGCCCTGCTTAGCAGGGCCGGCCAGGCCCGTGGGTGGTTCTTGGATTATTCGTTTCCTTGAAAACAAAAAGGAAAGTTCAGGGCAGTTCAGCTGTGCCCTGAATCTCACTCCGGGGCCTTTGTCTCCAGCCCCCTCACAGCCCGCATGCCCGCCCCCCACATGCACACGCGGTCCCACTGGCTCTGCCAAATGTCCAGTGGGAAAGTGAGAACATTTATACCCCCAAAGCCTGCAGGACAAGCAGGGGAGGCTGGAAAGAATCGAAGCAAGCAAGGGGACCGTGGTAGGAAACACAGCCCGGAGAACTCATTATCCTAAAGGCTCCCATCTGCGGATGAGGTTGGATGTTTGTTGATTCACTCAGCAAACCTGGATGAGTCCCTGCTCTGCTCCGAGCACCATGCCAGGCACTGGGCTTATCCTTGAGGGGCTCATTGTCAGGAAGCCCTCGTCTCTCCATGGACCCCTCTATGGTGTCTTCTACCTATCTCGGTCTCAAATCCTAGCACTCTTCTCCATCTATGAAAATCCAGTCTCCTGATAGAGTCTGATTATTGGATTCATACTGAGACACGAGGAGGCTGATAAGGCTGAAGCAGACCCTGCCCCGGTGATGTACTTTTTGAGGAGGGTGAAGGTGGTGGGGCCTCACTGAGGAAGAACAAGAGGGGGCAGCCATCTTGCTGTAAACACAGGAATAGAATCAAATGGCATCTGAAGTCTGTCTGAATACATCCCTCTCCTTTGATTACCACCAAAGCCCTGGGAGGAGGCAGGCTTCCCACCACAAAGAGGGAAACTGAGGCTTGGAGAAGGATTCAGGGCCCCACTCAGGCCATTGCCTGGGCTGCCTCCTCCCTAGATCTCTCTCCTCAGCATTCCAAGCCACCAATTCATTTCCATCTTTTTTTTTTTTTTAAAGATTTTATTTATTTATTTGAGAGAGAGAGAGCACAAGCCAGAGGCAGGGAGGAGGGGCAAGCAGACTCCCCTCTGAGCAGGGAGCTTGATGAGGGGCTCGATCTCAGGACCAGGATCATGACCTGGGCCAAAGGCAGACCCTTTGCTGCCTGAACCACCCAGACACCTCCCCCCAACCTTTTTTAAAGATTATTTCCATCTTTGAGATTTCAGCTTAAACCTTACCCCTCTGAGAGGGCCTGTCTGACCCATGTCTGAAGCAGTCTGCCCCTCACCACCACTCTGGTCCCTTCCACCTGGGGAACATGCCAATTCCAAATGTGTTTCTTTGAGGTCTGTCTTCCCAACAGACTGTTGACTCCTGGAGGGAAGGACTTGGGCTCTTTTATTTACTGTGTGTATCCCAGCACCTGGGAGAGTGCTGAGCACACAGTAGGTACTTAGTAAACATTTGTGGAATGAATACAGAAAGGGGTGGCTCTGAGGTCAGGGAGGCAGAGGCAGATCAACGTCTAGGCACCCCTCAGATTTGTGTTGCTCTCTTCTCCAACTCCCTTAAGGGTGGAGATGAGCAGGAGGCACAGAGCTTCTCCCCTCCACACCTGGGCTGTATCTAAAACAGCCTAAACTTAAAAAAGAAAAAAAAAGTCTGATTCCACAGCTGGGCTGAATATTGCTTCTGCAAGGACCAGATATACCTGGGGCATAGAGGGTCCCAGAGGCCTGTACCCCAGGGGGAAGGCCAAATAGGGGCTAGCTGTTGGATTCCATTTGGACATGCTCCTTCACTCTCCCGTCCATGGACTTCCACCAGGTGCTGAGCTGGATTCTGAGACACATGTCCGCCCTCAGAGCACCTAGAATTTTCCAACTACCAAAGAACAATACTACTGAATGGTGCTCAGGCCCAGCCTAGCATGAGAGGTCCTGGGAGCCACAGCAGGGCTGGAGAGGTCAGAGACAATGTCATGAGGAGGTCAGGTGTGGGCTGAGAGAGGGACTGACCAGGGTGGGCATGCCAGACACCAGGAATAAAATCTATAAAGCCACAGAGGTAAGGGAGTGCCTAGTGGAACACACGAAGAGTTCCCTAGGCCTGGATCAGAAGGTTCAGGCAGAGAGGCGCCCGGGAAGGAGCTGGGGAGGAATGGGCCAGGTCACCGAGGGCAAGGTCTGCTGGCCCAAGAAACCAGGGCTTCACTGGATAGGCAATGGGGAGCCCACCAGGTCTTCTAAGAGGGGAAAGACATGAGCAGCTTTGCATTTTAGAAAGCTCGCTCTTTGGGACCTGTGGAGAGGGCTGGTGGGAAGTAAAACTGGGCAGGATGAGGGGCTGTGGCCACCATCCAGATGAACTCTAGTGGCCTGGACTTGGGGGCAGGAATAGAGGTGAGGGGACAGATGTGAGACTATTTAGGGAGGAGTGGGAGAGGCTTATGATGAAGTGACATGAGGAGCCAAGGGCAAAGGGGTTGTCAAAAGTGAGCCCCAGGATTCTAGTCTGCTCAGCTGGGTGGAGGGGGCAGGCAGTAAATCTGGGGGACAGGATGATGGACTGGCCTTGCCCTGTGCCTGGTTGGCCACTAGGGACCGGGTGTGGAGAGGGAGGATGGGGGAAGTGCTGGCCTAGAACTCTAGAGCTTTCTTTTTCTTTCTTTCTTTTTTTAAGATTTTACTTATTTATTTGAAAGTGTGAGAGAGAGAACTCACGATCAAGAGAGTGAGAGAGAGCATAAGCAGGGGGGAGGGGCAGAGGGAGAAGCAAACTCTCCACTGAGCAGGGAGCCCAATGTGGGGCTCGATCCCAAGATTCTGGGATCATGACCTGAGCTGAAGGCAGACACCTAACCAAATGAGCCACCCAGGCGCCCCTGGAACTGTCTGAACCTAGACATCCATTACAGAGGTAGAGGATGAGGCAAGAAAATTGAGCCAAATAGGAAAAAAGGACCAAAGACAGCTGCCCTTGCCTCAGGGCCAGATCAAAGCTCAGGGTCGCTACAGACCCACTTCCTGTCTTCCCACCCATCCTTTGTGTGAGAGAGCTGGCTAGGGACCGCCTGGGGGAGAGCAACAGATTAGGACAGATGGAGGGCCTCAGGTGGGGGAAATGAAGGGGCAGAGGCAGGATGAGGCCCAGGTTCCAGATAGGTATCTCCCTAGTCCAGGCCTAACTAAGGCCCAGCAGCCCACTGGGAGTCCTGGGTGCAAGAGCTGGATGCTTAAAATGGTCTCCCTTGGTTCTGGGTGGGGACAGACCCAGCCTGACCTGACCTAGCGGCCAGAGGCTGTGGGGTCAGTTCCTCACTAGGGTACTATTAGCCCAGGGCCTGCCTGGTCCAACTCAGGGTACGGGATCTCCAGTCTCTTGTTTCTTCCCATGGGACGTCTCCAGGGGCTGAACACTGAGGTGATAGGGAGAAGCACATCTGGAAATAGGAACCTTGAGCTGGGTGTCATTTTCCACTCCCTTTCCTTTCTGTGGTGTTGGAGAGCTTTTCTTCCCTTCTCGTTTTACACTTTGCCTTTGGTGGGCTGCACACCAGCTTATCCCAACCAAGGTGGCCGTGGTCCTCAGGAATCCGTCACCAGCCCTCGGCCCATTTCCCTGAGGTCAGGTTAGGCCTTGGGACCCCAGCGCACTCCCTACTCCCCCCCTCTATCCAGACTCCAGTGTATCCCCACCTTTTGCCTGGCCCCCCACTCTGGCTCAGGCTCTCTCTGAAGAAGGCCCAGAGGACATGGGTCTGTGAAGAAAACATAAGACCCGCAGACATGCCAGTTTATCTCCTTCGGCTCTCTTAATGACAGCAACATTGCCAGGGGCCAGCCACTAGTGGGCCCCTCAGTCCTGGGGTACGGTGCCCAGCCAACCTCTGATGCCAACAGAGGGCCCCATGGGGCCCTTGCCCACCCCATCCACCTCACCCTCATTCCTATCTCTGATACTCCTGCCCCTGCCCCTATATATGGGGTATATGGGGTGGGAGGAGTGTCCCCAGCTCCATTCTGGCCAATAAGACCTGCCTGTTGAGGTGGAAATCATTGTGGTAATTAACAACCCTCCTTGGAGGCCACTGGCATGGGTGAGGGGAATAGGAGGGAGACAACAGAGCCAGCTCCATGGGCCAATGAGGAGCCCAGAGAAAGGCCAGGGATCCCCAAGCTGTTCTTGGGGCTGAAATAAGAATTAGTAGCCCCTTGTCCTTCAGAGGTGACACAAGGCCTGGCACCCAGCATGTTCCCTGGAAAGAGAGCAATTGAGATATGGGGAGAGGTCAACTCCCAGCCCAGAAATGGGTCTAGTCAGGGAGTTGGGGTGCCCAAGGAATGCCCCTAAGGGCCTGCTGAGTCACAACCATCCCTTCCAAGCCATGGATCTCTCATCTGCCCTACAGGCAGCAAACCCAGACTCTGCCTCGGACAGTGTTGTTGGGGAGAGGTTGGGGGACAGCACCAGCAAGGCAGAAACCTAATCAGAGGCTGGAGGTGCTGGGTGAGGTATCAGCTGACCCCCATCCTGTCTCTCAGGAGCCACCCTGTCCTCAGCCTTCATTCAGGGGCTTCATTCCCAAGGTTTCATTTGCAGAACAAGCCCAGAGCTGAGAAAAGTTTGGTTACATCTGGGCTGGGTGATGTCTGCATCCATCCCCGTTCAAACCTTCCAGGGCTGGGCCGAGCTGCACCCACTGTAGGAGGGCCCAGGCTGCTGGGAGATGGAGGGTGGGCAGAACCAAAGGACCTTCTCTTGGAACCTCGGATGGACGGAAGCACTGAACACCCAAATACATATGCCCAGGACACAGGAACGAGGCTGGCTGGGGGAAGTGGGCTCAGGAGGGTCCAAGCAGACCCAGAGGAGAATGTGCACCTGCGTTTCCCCTTACACGCCTATGCACACAGGTGCATACACAAGCAGTCCACCCCCCATAACCCCCCGCACAGCCCAGCCTACAGGAGAAGACTCCAGCTGGGGACATTTCCTTACGTCGGCCTCTGAGCCCTGCCCCATTCCCATTTACCTCCTCTTTGGACTCTCCAAGCTGACCTAGCAGAGCTCCGTCTGAAGATGAGGAAAACATCTCTATCTGTTTTTCAAATATTTGGGGCTTGCTAAAGACCAACACATTTTTTTTTTAAAGTGTGTATAATTTGAGGGCAATTTGATCCATATGTTTCTGATTCTCCTGCACTTAAATCATCAAAATATTGATTTTTAAGAGCCATTTGATGTCTAAGGAACCTTTTTAATAAGCTTTTAAAGCTCTTTAAACCCCGAGCCTGGAGCCAGTGCCAGGGCTCAGGCAGGCCGCCGGCTGGCCGCACCCCCTCCCCTGGGTCATGGTTACTCAGAGCCAAGTCTCACTTCCCCTCCAGCAGGCTTCACCTCGGCCTGGCCTCCCTGCTTCCTCCAGAACTACCCAGGGGTCCCAGCTACAGTTCCTTGCTATTGGGACAGAGGGGTCCACCCCCCATCTTCTTGCAGACGTCTCTCATACTTCTTCAAAGCACCCCCGAAGACATCAAACAAGAGGAACAAACAAAATTTTGAACTATGTGTAATATTAAACTATGTGTAAAAAATATTAAACTATGTGTAATATTTTTAAAAAGAATTTATTTATTTATTTGTGTGTGTGTGAGAGAGAGAGCATGAACAAGGGGAAGGGACACAGGCAGAGAGAGAAGCAGACTCCTCACTGAGGAGGGAGCCCCCAACTCAGACTCGATCCCAGAATCCCGGGATCATGACCTGAGCCAAAAGCAGATTTGAGCCGACTGAGCCACCCAGGTGCCCTAAACTCTGTGTAATATTTTGTTGCACTAATTGTGCTATAATTTATTTAACTGATCCCTGTGGAAGACCATTTCATTCATTTCCCCTAGTACACCTTTATGCGCATCCTGATTATTTCCTTTGACTAGGTTTCTAGAAGACAGAATGTGGAGACCAAGAGAATGCACACCTTAACACTCTTGAGACACACATTGCCACATCATTTTGCTGAGATTGTCCTGATTTACGCTTGCAAAGATCTCCCTCCCATCCCCTTGAGAAGAATTCTTGTTATTTTTTATTCAAACAATGCCAGCCCGTCTGAACACACATAGGCTCTCTCGCTTAGCCGTTCAGAGTTGGCTCTGCTATTTCCTAATTGAGAAAGCTACTTATTCTGGCTGTGCCTGTTTTCCCATCTATAATCTGAGGATAATGATGGCACCCACCACAGACCTTTGTTCTAGGGATTAAATGAGATCATCCATATAAACTACTTCATATAGTGTCTGATGCATAGTCGGGGCTCAGAAATGATGGCTAATATTATAATCCTTTCTGCTATTCCTTCAGCCCAGAATGCTACTCTTTTCCACCTACTGATGTGCTTTTTCCCCCTCCTTTTTGATGCACCACTACCCCAGTCATTATTTGTCTTTAAATTTAGTGTCTATCTTGCCTGCTAAGCTGTCAGCTCCCAGGCAGGGGAGGGCAAGGTTGGGGTTTGTCTAGTTTCCAGAGCCTAGTACAAAGCCTTGCCGGCTACAAACACCCAGGAAACATTGGTTGAATAGAACTAAACGGAATGGAATGTCCAGCATCGGATATGGATGACTTTTTCCCTTTTAATTTTTTTCCTGGAGTAGAGTTGACCCACAACAGTTACAGCTGACATTAGTTTCTGGGGTACCATGTCGTGACTCAGTTTCTCTCTACATTATGTGGAGTGACTTTTGATTATTTCCAGAAATCATATTCATCCACAAATGGTAGAGATTTGCCCCCCTGAGAATCATCAAAAGAGCGTGCTAACTACTGAGCATTTACCCTAAAGATACAAACGTAGAGATCCGAAGGGGCACGTGCACCCGAATGTTTATAGCAGCAATGCCCACAATAGCCAAACTATGGAAAGAACCTAGATGTCCATCAACAGATGAATGAATAAAGAAGATGTGGTATATATATACAATGGAATACCACGCAGCCATCAAAAGAAATTAAATCCTGCCATTTGTGACGACGCGGATGGAACTAGAGGGTATTATCCTTAGTGAGATAAGTCAATCAGAGGAAGACAACTGTCATACAATCTTTCTGATATGAGGAAGTGGAGATGCAACGTGGGGGGCTTGGGGGGTAGGAAAAGAATAAATGAAACAAGATGGGACCAGGAGGGAGACAAACCATAAGAGACTCTTTTTTTTTTTAAAGATTTTACTCATTTATTTGATAGACAGAGATCACACAAGTAGACAGAGAGGCAGGCAGAGAGGGGAGGGGAGAAGCAGGCTCCCTGCCGAGCAGAGAGCCCGATTCGGGACTCGATCCCAGGACGCAGGGATCATGACCTGAGCCTAAGGCAGTGGCTCAACCCACTGAGCCACCCAGGCGTCCCCCATAAGAGACTCTTTTTTTTTTTTAATCTTTTTTTTAAAGATTTTATTTATTTATTTGATAGACAGAGATCACAAGTAGGCAGAGAGGCAGAGAGAGAGAGGAGGAAGCAGGCTGTCCGCAGAGCAGAGAGCCCGACGCGGGGCTCGATCCCAGGACCCTGGGATCATGACCCGAGCCGAAGGCAGCGGCTTTAACCCACTGAGCCACCCAGGCGCCCCAAGAGACTCTTAATCTCACAAAACAAACTGGGGGTTACTGGGGTGAGGGGTGTCAGAAGAGGGTGGTTGGGTTACGGACATTGGGGAGGGTATGTGCTATGGTGAGTGCTGTGAAGTGTGTAAACCTGGTGATTCACAGACCTGTACCCCTGGGGCTAATAATACATTATATGGTTATAAAAAAATAAAAAATTGTAAAAAAGATTTAAAGAAAAAAAGAGTGTTCTGAGACTCGGGCACCTGGGTGGCTCTGTCGGTTAAGCTTCTGCCTTCGGCTCAGGTCATGATCTCAGGGTCCTGGGATTGAGCACCATATCCGGCTCCTTGCTCAGTAGGAATCCTGCTTCTCCCTCAGTCTGCTGCTCCCCCTGCTTGTGCTCTCTCTCTCTCTCTGTATATATATATATATATACACACATTATATATATACACATTATATATATATATATAATTTTTTTTTTAAGAGAAAGGATGTGCTGAGTCTCAAAAAACAAGTCCCCAAGGTGAGTCCCAAACTGTGTAAAGAGGTGGCTGCATCCCTGGTGGCTCCTCCGTGGTCAGTCTAGGCAGATGACCTCGTTCTGGCCAAAAAGTCAAGCTGCAACTGACCTTCCACACTGCCCATGCCCGAAGCCAGAGCTCATTTCATTAGTTATCTCTGACTTGCTCTTTCTCTGCCCGATACGGTTTCTTTGTCTTTCCAGCTGGGAAATAAATCTGCCTCCTGCACTCATGGCTCTGTGCGAGACCCCAGGGCTTAGTAAGCACTTGGCAACCGGGGAGGGAAACTTGCAGATGGCTGGGAAGGGACTTCCTGTTCCCCCCACTGCTCTACTGTGCTCTGGAGAAGCCCACCGCTGGATGCCCCACCACCATGGGGGCATCAGAGATTGGCGCCATTGGATTTGTATCCTTCGGGACCTCCAGAAGCTCACCAGTGCCTGGGGGCCCCAGAGGAAGCCCTCAGCCTTCTAGGCAGAACATGAATTCCAAGGCACTAGGTAGACAGGGCCCCATGGCCTTCACCCCATACTTACAAGGAAGCAGTTCTGCCCCAAACAAGACCCATGACAGCTCAATTCAAATCGATTCAATGACATCCCAGCAATTCTGACGCTGTGCCAGTCAAGGCCCTGGGAGGTGGGCAGCCGGACACTGAGGCAGAGGGTAAGAATTCTTTAAGAATTAGAGTGGCCTCACCTCGGCACACCAGGTCCTTGTGCTTTGATCTCCTCTGACTCTTTCTGTCCATGTGGTTCAGTACAGAAAAGACTATGTACTGCTATTTCCAATGACCTGTTCCCATGCACATGTGTGTATGTGCATGTGTGTTTCTAGTTCAAGTTCCTGCAGTGCAAAGATAATACGGGGAGTTTCCTCTGACTCTTCCACAGATCTTATGCAAGGCAAGGCACAAAGCTGAACGACCAAACCAATGAATGAATGAACAACGCACCCTGAACTTCCACTCAGTCGAAGGATCCAGGAAGAGAGTTAGACTGGGAGTCAGGAGTTCTGCATTTGAAGTGCAACAGGTGCTGTGTGACCTGGGCTGAACTTGCTCCCTCTCTGTTGCTCATTGTCCATCCCCCAAAAGAAGGGGTTGAATTAGAGGATCCCTAAGAGTCTCCCCAGCTCTGAAGACACTGAAGTCTCCTTCCCACACTAAGCTCTGTTCCCAATGGCCAGCCCCACTCAGTCACCCCAGACACAGAACTCAGCAGACCCCTGAAGGCCCCAATCTGGCTCAGGGAGGGCCTTTTGCTCCCCTGCCTCATGGGGCTCGGGGCTATTTTGTCTAAATTCTCCAGGAACAGAAAAAAAGCACAGAGGCTTTTGCTAAAGCCTGGTCGGCAGGTCTCTCTGAGGACAGGGATTAAGTTTGTCTCTGTTGATCCCCCTCCAGTCAACTCTCCTGTCTGGGAACCAGCTTCAGATTCCCTCGGGTTTATCTGCCCCATATGCCCTTCCCTTTCCATTACCCCCTCGCATCATGCTCAGCAGTCCCCCTGGAACACCTTTGCGAAGCGGAAGACATCCCAGGAGAACAAAGCAAATCTTCTTTTAACTGAATTCCCTCTTCCTTCAACAATTTCTGCTTGGGAAGGAAAAGGAGAGCCTCCTGACTCCTGGCCTGGAGTGTGGGACCCTCACTTTAGACCTAAAACACCATATCTACTGGCAAGGAGTGGGGACGGTTTCAAAGGGCCCCAGCCTCCCCTCATCCCAGCCCAGGAAGTTTTCAGGCTATGATGGAGCATCGGGTGGTGGATCTGTGGGCTGACCTTTACAGGATTATGTGGATTTGGAAGGATCACGAAGAGGTCAGCAAGTCTGGGAGGACAGAACCCAGCTCCACACTAGAGAGGTAGGCAGAGAGGTCTCAGTTTCTGAGTGACCCCTCTGTCTCAGGATTGCCTGTCTGTCTGCCCCAGGAAATAGGTCTGCTACTTCTCAAAGGGGTCTTACTCTCTCTACCCCAGAAACCAGCTTTGGGCTATCAGGTGCCATTTCTACTGATGGCAGTAGAAGATTCCCACAGCGATGGGAATGTTTACGTAAAGAGTGGATGAGCAATTTTTGAGCAACTTATGCAATTTTTTAAAAAGATCTTTTTTTTTTTAAAGATTTTATTTACTTATTTGAGAGAGAGTGAGATAGAGTATGAGAGGTGAGAAGGTCAGAGGGAGAAGCAGACTCCCCATGGAGCTGGGAGCCTGATGCGGGACTCAATCCAGGGACCATAGGATCATGACCTGAGCTGAAGACAGTGGCTTAACCTACTGAGGCACGCAGGAGCCCTTATTTATTTATTTTAGAGAGAGGGCATGTGTGTGCATGAGCAGGGGTATGGTGCAGGGGGTGGAGGAGAGAGAATCCCAAGCAGACTACCCACTGAGCACAGAGCCTAACCCGGAGCTCGATCTCACCACCCTGAAAGCATGACGTGAGCCAAAATGAAGTCAGACGCTTAACCCACTGAGCCACCCAGGCACCCCTTTATGTGATACTTTTTAATCCAAGTTTTTAAAATCCTGATATTCCAAAACAGAGGAAACACTGATGTTTCAATATTCAAACAGAACAATCTTTTGTTTTTAAGATAAAGTTCTTAGAGTTCAAAATGAATGGTGGTTCTCTCAGAAAGCCCTTTTTCTTTTTTTAAAAGATTTTATTTATTTGACAGACAAAGATCACAAGTAGGCAGAGAGGCAGGCAGAGAGAGGGGAAAACAGGCTCCCTGCTGAGCAGAGAGCCTGATGTGGGGCTTGATCCCAGGACCCTGAGATCATGACCTGAGCTGAAGGTAGAGGCTTTAACCCACTGAGCCACCCAGGTGCCCCAGAAAGCTCATTTTTAAAGGATCTTAATTCTGACTCTTTTTTATTTAAAATATATCATGTTTATGTCTCTTTTTTACACACAATCTCTCTCTCTCTCTCTCTCTCACACACACACACACACACACACACACACACACACACACACACACACTGTGATTCCGGACAAGTTTCTCAATATCTCTGGGCCTCAGTTTATTAATTTACATAGTAAATATAATTTACATAATAAAAGGTTGGATGACCATGTCCAAGTTCTCTTCCAGCTCCTTAATTCTATGAAATACTGACTATTCTCCTCAGGTAATCCTCAGGACCCCTCTCAACCTTGGGCCATAGGTGGGGCGTAGCTGACAGAACTGATGAGGGAAGCCAAATGCTGCTCATGCCTTCGAGAAACACCTTTGGGAGCTACCCAAGAGTGGCTTTACATCTGTCCTGCTCACTGCTGCTATTCCTGTCACCTAGCATGGGGTCTTGGACATAACAGATACCCAAAATGGTTGTTGAATAAATGGGTGAATTAATTAACTAGTTAAAAGGACATACATGCTGGGTCTCTAAAAGGATTCAAATAGCTCTTTTTAAATGTATTTTTTTTAATATTTTATTTATTTATTTGTTAGAGAGAGAGAGAGAGAGCACAGGCAGACAGAGAGGCAGGCAGAGGCAGAGGGAGAAGCAGGATCCCTGCCGAGCAAGGAGCCCGATGTGGGACTCAATCCCAAGACCCTGGGATCATGACCTGAGCCGAAGGCAGCCGCTTAACCAACTGAGCCACCCAGGTGTCCCTTTAAATGTATTTCTATTCTAAGAACATCTAATGTGAATTTTTTCAGAAGACTCCAGGCCAAATATTGGTAAATGTGTACGATATTAAAATGGGTCCAACACCACTCATATGAAAACCCTCCTCTGTGGAAAGTAACCTATGCTGACATGAGCCAATGGCGTTTTCCTGACCTACTGCAATGGGGGAGGATACCACATGGAGGGCCCTGACATGATGTCCCATTGGGAGAAATGAGGTCATGGCTTTTAACATTCTTATAGAGGGTAGACATCAGAATTGGAGCCAGTCCTTGGCCCAGTTAGTTTCTTTCTTTCTTTTTTTTTTTTTTTAAGATTTTATTTATTTGACAGAGAGAGAGAGAGATCACAAGTAGGCAGAGAGGCAGGCAGAGGGGAATGGGGGGAAGGGAAGCAGGCTCCCCGCTTAGCAGAGAGCCCGATGCGGGGCTCGATCCCAGGACCCTGAGATCACAACCTGAGCCGGAGGCAGAGGCCTAACCCACTGAGCCACTCAGGCGCCCCCCCCCAGTTAGTTTCTTAAGGCAAAGGCCAATTCCAGTGAGGTAAGGTGATGAGCGAAGGACCGAATGCTAGGGGAGTCAAAGACTGCTGTGATGGGGACTGCACAGTTGATGGGACAGGGTGAGGCCGGGTGGGGGAGTGCAAGTGGGGCATGGGTTCTTATCCTCCTGGCCTTTCCCTCCATGGCCATTCGCTGGCCCAACTAAAGGCCACAAATAACATACATAAGTGTCAGAATTCTAGGTGAATTATCTCATCTTAGAAACAACAGTCTGGAGCTGGACTAACCTGGCCTCCCCGTTCCCTCTGTCAAGTGATGGGTTGTTGGGTCATGTGATGTGACTGTACCTGTGTACCCACATTCCTGACTCTGGACAGCTTAGACCTGGCAGCCACTATGCACATGAAGATGAAAATCAGGGTGATGTTCAGACTTGGTAGGATCCCACATCACTGAACCCAAGTTAAAAATCATGTCCCAGAGTCCATTTGGATATACCTCAGAGAGAAAAGTGGCCATCTCTTTCAGCTTTGAAAGAGATTGTCATATCTGGTCAGAAAGACTTATCCAAGGCTAACACAAAATGTTGGCAACAGCACAGATAACTCCCTGAGTAGCTGACAGAATCTAAAGCTATCTGACTGTCGATTTCCAACTGGGCCAAAGAATTTAGATTTGTCTGATAAACCTCAAAAGCTTTAGGAGATTATTTATAACTTCAGCTAAGATTAATAATACATCTCTCTCATCCTTTTCCAATGGCATAGCCCTCATTATAGAAATCACCATTTAGATGTTCCACATAAAAAGTGAAAGAATATTTCCTCCAGGTAATTTTCTAGAATAGCCTATGTGGTTTCATTTTGTAAGCTCCTGGAGGCATGTTTCAGTGAGATATGTTTCACGGAGGGTGTTGAGATCTTAAATACCTACACATTTTGAACAAGTTAAGGCTTGATTTCCACATTAGAAAAAAATAGTACCCCAGTGGAGTACAGACTGCCTTGAAGATGTAGGTGTGGATCAACAGAGTTGGAGAATCTATTGACATCTCTTTGGGAAGAAGAAGAACAAAAGACATGACAGTGACCAAAGACATCTCCTCACTAAGACCTACATTACGGAGCAGCAGCGATGCTCTCAGGGAACCATGACTGCAAAACCGCAAAGTAGAAAGAAATAGGCAAAAATTAAAGTAAGAGCATTAGACAAAGGAGGATATATTCATCTGTGGCTCCAGAGATATCTGGACAGCCTTCTTCTGAAGACTTGGAAAAATAAACTCTCTACGTCATGCTGTCTTCTGCTTATGAAGGTCTCAGGCTAGAGTCTCCTGATGATCTTCTGCTTCTGGAGGATCCTTAAGAGTCCTCACTGGGAAATTTCCGTTTGGGATGGCCTTCCAGTTGCCAGGGATGATTTGTGTTCCTTTAATTGAGAAGCATAGATCCAAAAAATTCAAACTCCTTAAGTTTCACTCCTTTACTGGGTGTCAGCAATAACTGATAAAGTCTTTTTCCATCATGGTCCATGGGCTGTCTCTCCAGGATGTCTCTTCTAGAAAACCAAGTTATAGGATGTACAAGGATGGATTAGGAGGATAGTAAGGATTAAACTAGCAGATTGAAAGGATCCCTTATGGTATGTGCTTATTATTGCTTCTAACAGGGCAGAATCTAGGATTAGAGGTGAAGTCCTAGGTGCTTGGGAGGCTTGTCACCCTCATGAGTAGAGAACTGACATATTCTCAAAGGAGAATGGCAGCTGGCCAGGGCAGGATTTGGGACCAGGGAAATTCGAGTGTTTCTGAAAGCTGGGCTAGGTTTAATTTGAAAATTGCATCCATCCCTTCTGCTTTGTGTGAAGGATGGGGGTGGCATGGACAGAGCCCCTTAGTGATCTTCTCAGTAAAATAAGGTTACTCATCACTATAGCAGTAGATTGGGGCTCCAGTAAGAAACATAAAGTTGAATGGCTTGTTTTAATGCTCTTCAACAACAAAAGGCTTCAACAAACCTGGAAAAAAAAAAAACATGCAAGAAAATCCAACAATAAGCAAAAACAAAAACAGCCAAATATATTCATCATCCCTCACAGGGGATAATTGTATAACATTCATTTGGAAGTTTTCAAATGGGCCTTGAGGTCTTGATTCCCATCCATGCCCCGTCTTTACTGTTTTGCCAAGATTGTGTTGTTGGCAGGTGAAGTATACACTAGAGCAAGGTTCAGTGAACTACAGCCCACAGGCCAAATCTGGCTCGTGGACTCTTCGTAAATAAGTTTTTCCTGGAACACAATCGTGCCTATTTGTTTATGTTCTGACTATCACTGCTTTTACACCCCAGCGGCACAGAGCAAGAGTTGCAACAGAGACTGTGAGACCCACAGACCCTAAAACATTGACTCTCTGGCTCTTTACAGAAAATGTTTGTCAATCCCCAGTCTAAGGCACCATTAAGATGGGCCATTTTGGTCATACTGAAAGTTCCCCAACCTGGCCCCTGTAATTCCAAGCTATTCTCGGTAGAGTTGCACCATTTTGCAAAATATGCCTAAGAAGTTGGGTTACAGTGAATATCCTACAAAAGAGTGGGCCACCGGTCTGGTGAAGGGGTAGATTTGGACCGAGGTGACCCCATGCAAGTTGATCCCAGTCGGTCTCATGTGTTGCTTCTGCACCTCCTGTTTGGGCTCCCAGTCAGAGGTGACAATCTACAACTACAGTCCTCAGCAAGAGGCGTTTTGGAGATTGTGTCTCTCAAGTCAACTCTCTGAATTGACAAAATCAGGACAGAGGAAAAACTGAGCTTGTAACATTTTCAGAGACAACCCAAGATAAAATCCATCCTCTGAAGGCCACCAGCGAAATCAGTCCTTGGGGCTGGTTTTGGACATGGCCTTATTGGTATTCATCTGCTGATTACTTTATGCCCTTTTTCCCCCTCTTACAGACAAATAAAGTTCATGACACAACAGGAAAAGACAAGGTGAGATTAGATGAATAACATCTAAATTGTGGAAAAGCCCCAGCTCAATTAGAGAAAGCTGTTATAGTAAAACTGACTCTTAATGACTTAGAGAAGCATGGGAGAACACAAAACTGACCATTCTTTTTAATGACATCATTAGAAGAAATGAATGCATCTTATTTTATTTGTCCTTGTGGGTCTCACAAGTTCTTATGGCAGGAGAGCAGAAGAGGGCAAATACTTAGACAGGCTAATTTCTTAAGGTGAGGATTCTTACATCTCATACATGTTATCCATGTATCCATGTTATCCATGTATGAGATGTAAGAATTCTCAGCAAAAACCAAGTCTCAGGGACGCCTGGGTGGCTCAGTTGGTTAAGCGGCTGCCTTCGGCTCAGGTCATGATCCCGGCGTCCTGGGATTGAGTCCCACATTGGGCTCCTTGCTCGGCAGGAAGCCTGCTTCTCCCTCTGCCTCTGCCTGTCACTCTGCCTGCCTGTGCTTGTTCACTCTCTCTCCCTCTCTCTCTCTGACAAATAAATAAATAAAATCTTAAAAAAAAAAAACAAGTCTCGGGGGCGCCTGGGTGGCTCAGTCGTTAAGCGGCTGCCTTTGGCTCAGGTCATGATCCCAGGGTCCTGGGATCGAGTTCCGCATCGGGCTCTCTGCTCAGCGGGAAGCCTGCTTCTCCCTCTCCCACTCCCCCTGCTTGTGTTCCCTCTCTCGCTGTGTCTCTCTCT